>ML348489.1:19206-166290 GCA_005239505.1 Nicotiana paniculata | reverse complement strand
CACGTCATTGAAACTCTCCCCCAAGAGCCAAGTGCATCAATGGCTCCCCAACAAGTGAAGGAGATTTTCAAGAAATTTAATTCGTCGTTCGAGCAAGCTCACCGGAAGCAATCTGTGTGCGTCGTACCAAATAGTAAGCTTCGCGATAATTTGAAAGTATCAATCGCGAGGAAAATACTTCCAGTGTATCGGGAATTTTACAACACACATAAATATATGATAGCAAAAGAGAGACATTCGAGTCACGTGATCAGATTTTCCCCCGAGGATGTAGGGCATTACTTGTCTGATCTATTTTTTGGACCAATTGAATCAGGAAGTTCCTCCTCGGTTGAGTCTTCCCCATCACGTACAGTAACACCAAGATTGCAGTGAAGAGAAATAAATAGTTAACTTTTCTTCTTGTTGTGTCGTGTAATTATGTACATAAACATGAAGATCATATTAAAATGTGTAATAAATTGCACAGTTAATACTATATATGTTGGTTTATGCCCTTATTTGTCTTCAAGAGTTAGAATTATTTTGTCATTCTTAAGAATAACTCGTGTTGATTGAGAGAAAAGCCATCATTCTGATTAAGGGCTGACCTCAAAATAATAAGCATTAATTAGCGGACACAGATATTTTTTTTTAAAATATTTTTCACAATATACACATATATATAAATTTTAACAACGGAAAACGTATTAAATCAATAAGAGAAGTGAGACAAATATAATTTAATGAGTCAACCCACAATAAACTTAAAGAACCTTAAGAATAAATGATTAGTTCTCTTTTTGGAAAAAGAAAAATAAATAAATTACAAAATGAAAGCACAGAGAAAATCTCAAGAAATGAAGTAGAATGAAGTAGAAGGAAGGCCGATAAGTAATTAGGTAAAACGGATGAGGTAAGCGATTTCATGTAAATCTTGTGCTTACATTTTCCATGACATCGGAGTTGGGGTCCACAAATAAAATTCAAATATAGTGGTGTTTGGGTGTTATTTCTTACATACTCGTTAAAGTCAAATAATTGTGACAAGAACATTGTTAAAGTAATATATAGATTAAGCCATCATTATAATCTAATCATATTACGTTAACAAATCGTCTCATATTTGTTCCTATCTTAACACTTAGGGGTGCATATGGACCAGGTTGGTTCGATTTTCATTAAAACCAAACCAAACCAATTATATCAGTTTAGATTTGTTTGATTTTGTCAGGTTTTTGGGGATTTGTTGCTTAAATATTATTTCAATATTACTTTATTAAATTTTAATAAGTAAATATATGTTTAGTAAAAATTTAAAAATTGACAAACATATTATCTATTAAAATATACTAATGGGAGAATTTATATAGTAACACATGATAGTTATCTTTTTAGTCGTCTGACAATAATTTTTTTGTTGATGTACACTTTAAAGGTTAATCGAATTTAGTAATTAAACATAAAAATCAATAAGATACCTAAATAATAATAATAATCATTTCGAATTCGAAAAAGATATAAAAATTTAATAGATCCTGACATATGAATATGGAATAACAAAGAGATTGGCGCATTTCAGTAACACTTGATAAGAAAGTGATCATACAACTCATAACTTAAGGTTAATAAATATGGAGCACTTGATATTCTCTTAAATATTATGTCACGTAAGAGAATCCCAAATATTTCTAGACATTTTTAAAGAAAATTCTGTATAAAATCTTAAAAATATATATAAATTATATATTTATATGTCGATTTGATTCGGATTTTTTTACTCAACATCAAACCAAAGCTAGTCGGATTTTTTAATTGGTTCCGTTTGACTTTTTGATTTGGTACGATTTTCCAATTCGGTTTGTACACCCTTTAACATAGCTCGAACGTGAAATGAGCGTAATTTTGCATGCGTCCAAATTATTTAAGAATAAAAGCCAACTTTTACCCCTCAACGAGATTATTTAGTTGAATGGGGCGTACGCAGGATGTACCCAGGAATTATGTTAGAAAAATGGAGATAATAATTTTAATTATCATAATTTTAGACAATATATATGCTTAGTTTATTGGTTTTGCTGATTTCTTAGAGATAAATTGAGCACATAATCAAAACTTCAAGAGACAAATTATATTTTTTACTTATCTGTTTTCTTACTATTAATACATATATTGATGAAACGATGTCACGTGACATCGTTTTCTTAAAACGTGCCTTCGCTTGTGAGTTTGATATACTTCCATCATGTTACTTAGCCAAATTCATAACTTAATTTGTCAAAATCAATAAGTCGTTCTTTTTTGTCTGCTCCTTTCCTACATCTTTTGACGACATGCAAATAGCAGAGCGGGCTACCCTTCTATTTTAGTAATATAAGAAGAATTAATTAGCATTAAAGAATGTGATGGGATGGGCGAGATTTTTATATTTTTAACTTGATATTTCGGGTTCTCAAATTTTTTAAGTAATTGTTTTAATATGGAGCAGTTAACCCTTAATTAAATAGCTTTATGCAACGCGAATCTAGTAGTTAGATTAGTGGCGAAACCAGAAATTTCCGCAAGGATATTCAAATTTAAAATAAGTAAAAATAAATTTCGGACAAAGAGTCTTTTGTATATAGTATACCTCTCTAAAACCTAATATTTTATTTATATATGCAACATAATTTTTTAGAGAAGGATGGTCAATTGACCATCCTTAAGATAATGTAACTTCGCCCCCGAGTCAGATTAGTGACTTTCAGATGATAAAACTAAAACAAAATATTCAAAAAGAACTTGATCTCCTTTACTTAATTTTCTAATTGTATCAAACAATAAGAGCTAAATGATCAAATTTTCATTTATGCTGATAAGTTATGTGTGGCTTTTTATATTTTGATGATCTAACAAATTTTATGATAAGAACCGAGAACCTATTACACATCCTCAAGGTGCCAAAGCACAACAAATCTCAAGTCAGGCACAAGTTCCAACAGCTAGAGTCAAAGAGACGACAGAGGGAACATATGAACATCAGTTCCCTTGCTGACTGTACCAGTCACAACTTTAAAGTTGCTGCAACTAGAGGTGTTCTTAAAACCCCGAAAAACTGATCCAAACCGAAAACTGAACCAAACCGATTTAAAAATCGATCAAATTTTGTTTGGTTTTGGTTTTAATAAAAAAAATAACCGATAAAAATCGAACCAAACCGACTATAAAAGTATATATATATATATATACTTTTATAGTCGGTTTGGTTCGATTTTTATCGGTTATTTTTTTTATTAAAACCAAAACCAAACANTATATATATATATATATATATATGTATATTTTATATAAAGTTTCTAAATTTTTTTTGCTATTATAATAATCTAATTCTGTATTTTTATATTCTAGTTTGATTGGTAATTAAATTATTCATCACTATATCTTGGTAAATGATAGATTTCTCAAAGAGCAATTGGTTTGATAGTCTTACGTCTGGAATATGTATTTGGTAGTGTATGTCTCATATTTAAGAAAAAAATCGGTAAATAACCAAAAAATCAAAAAATCGATAAAAACCAACTTAACTGTTTTGGTTTGGTTCAAATATTTGAAGAACCGACTTACTTGGTTTGGTTTCTTTTTAGGGAAAAACCAATCTGAACCGAACCATGAACACCCCTAACTGCAACTGTTCCTCTGCACATGCAACAGTGCAAACAGAGCAGTCATTCTATAGGGAATGCCTTGTACCAGATATTTGTTTGCATCATCCAAGTAACATCTCTTGGATATTACTAACATGAAGCAATGAAGAAAACACACACTTGCACATCACAATATTAATCAAGTTTTCCTTTCAAGTGTACTGCCATCTGATAAGTACAATTTACCGGATGTTAACCACATAATTTTTCTCATAAAAACATACAAATTATCATATTTCCTTCATATTCTTAACTTTATTTTGCAGGAATAATTATAGAAGAATTATTGTGTGCAACATGAAAAAAGAAAAATAAATATTCAAGAAAAATACAACAAAGAAGTGTAAGATCGAGCTATGATTCATTACGGCCGTAACAATACACCAAGTCTCGATTTGCCATGATGAAATCTAAACTTAGAATGACAGAATTCTCATCTCTACAAATTCAAAATCTAGATTTTCCATGGAAATCTAGCACCAAATCGAGAATTCGAATTCTCATATCTGCAAATGCAAAATCTAGATTTGCCATGAAAATCTAGCATTAAATCGAGAAATCATCATGAAATTTTCTTATATAAAAAGATGTTGCTCGATCAGAAGAAGGAAGGGAGTGTAGAGAAAGTTTAGAGCTAGAAGTCAGAATCAAAATTCTTAAGCTTCTCTGTTTTATTTCTTTCACTAGTATCGAGTTATCTTTCCTTTTAAATCACAATAGTGGTTTAGTTGTTGTTTCTAAATAAATTCCAGTGTAGGAAATTACTCTAGTTCCTGCTTTTAATTAAATAGGAAAAATTATTTTTCTTGAACATTTCTTTCTATTTTCTTATTTAATGGACAAGAATATTTTCATTGTTAGTACTAATTCCAGTATGGATTATTTTTTCTTGTGTTGGAAGAAAGACATGTCTTAATATTTCTATATAATAGTAGATATTATTCCTCAAATTCACATGCTTGAGCTAAAATTTATTAAACTTTTATCTGCTTTTACAGTTAGAAGTTATTTAATTTATTAGCATCTATCTATCTTGTACTATATATTAACTGTTTATTAAATTTGTAATCGAGAGAGGCAGACGAAATAATATAGTTAAGTGTAGTATTGATAGATGATAATAATTATTCAATAACATCTATCTCTTTTATGTTATAACTAATTTTACACTTATTTGTAATCGAGAAAGGCGAATAGTGTAATAATCAGTTATAACAAGTAGGGTAACCGGAAGGGACTTACTAACAAGAGTATATTTTAGTTCAATCATATATTTTTGGTTCATTAGTATTACTATTTTGAATATTAATTTGTATAACCGAGAGGAGTGCAATTAATTATTCAACTTGAGTTATATATATATATTTGTAATCATGAGAGGCATTTATACATTTTTGAGAGATAAAAATTGAAGAATAATAATTCTACTATATAATAGAGATATTAAGTGAAGTCAAGATCCCAACACCTTTTTGTTATATTTGTGAAAAATAAAATATTTTCTATTTGCTCTATTCATGCATTTTTAGTTAGTTGATGTACAACTCACCTCTTTATGATTTTCTCAAATAGTAATTAAAATAAGAAATGTCTGTAGAATAGATAAACCAATCTCTGTCGGTTCGACATCTTTCTATACTATTATTTGGCAGGGTACGAGTTAGATCTTTATATACGCTTGTCACCATCTCGCAAGTGACTTCCGGGCCTCAAGAACAAAGAACAACGGAACGAAGGACCAGTTTCCAGCTCTGTGTTATCAATATGTCCTTAGTTGTGTTGTACTTATGTTAAGATGAACTACTTGTAATTCCTACTTAGCTTAGTTAGAAGCATTGTGTAGGAAACCATTTGTAAGATCATAAACCTTGTGTTTGTGTCTTGGCTAGAGTTAGTCGAGTTGTGAGCTTTGTATAGAGTTATTACAAAGAGGCATGTAATAGAATTATTACATGTGAGTGAGAGATTAGAGTTTAATTCCTAGATTACAATAAGTTGTAATTTAAAGTTGCTCGGTTAGTGAAGTTGAAATCCTACGAGTGTAGGTCGTGATTTTTAATTCCGTGAGCTGGGAGTTTTCCACGTAAAACTCTGTTGTGTCATTTACTTGTCTCTTATTGTGTGTGTTCTATGGGAACCGATGTAGAACCAGGTTCTCTATACAGTTTGGTGGACCCTAAGTTACCACCAATTGATATCAGAGCAGGTTCTTTCTATCAGGCTAACACCTAGAAAAGATCCAAATGGCTGCTCCACCAAACTTTGAAGAAGGTCAATCAACCTACAGACCACCAAGATTCAATGGACATTACTACGGATGGTGGAAGACAAGGATTCATGACTTTATCATGGCTGAAGATTCAGAATTCTGGGATGTTATCTGCGATGGACCCTTCGTCCCCGTGAAATTGTTGGCGAGCCAGCAATGACAATTCCAAAGACAAGGAAGGAGTACAACGATGCTGATCAAAAAACCATAGAGAAGAATTTCCTAGCAAAAAGAATTCTTGTTTGTGGTATTGGACCAGACGAGTACAACAGAATCTCTGCATGTCAATCTGCCAAGGATATCTGGGAAGCTTTCCAAACAACACATGAAGGAACAACTCAAGTCAATTAGTCAAAGATCGACATGCTGACCACTGAGTATGAACTCTTTAGGATGAAGGATGATAAGTCCATTCAGGACATGCACACTCGATTGACCTTCATCATCAACGAGCTCCACTATCTAGGAGAATCATTTCAAGGAACAAACTTGTCAGGAAAATACTCAGTGTATTACCTAGTTCCTGAGAAATCAAAGTAAATGCTATCACGGAGGAAAAGTATCTGCAGAAGTTGACTATTGATGAACTCATTGGAAATCTGAAGACTTATGAAATGAAGAAGAAGAAGAAGGACCATGAAAGAAGAGAGCCCAAAAAGGAGAATAACATGGTCCTTAAGGCAGACAATAATAACTCAAATGGTGAGGATGACTTGTGTTATAAATGTGGTAATACAGGACACTTCAACAAACATTTTCCTCTCCTCAAGCAAGACCATTACAAGCACAACACAGACAAAGCAGTCAAGAGGAACCTGGTTCCTGACAAAAGATTCAAGAAAAATGATGCCGCTGACACTGTTGTGAAACAAGATCTTGCTGCATTAGGAGATTCTTCCAACAGATCTGGAGAATATTATGAATAAAGTGAAACCTCCATGATGGCAGTTAAAAGTGAAACAGCTAAATATATGTGATGACCCAAAAGGGTTATCTTGTGTAAATTTAGCAAAAACTGTGTTCCGAGGCCATAAAGCCTCCGTTAATCTCACCTCAATGTGCGTGTACATCCCGGGCGCGTAGCCAGGAAGACTTTATGTGGAAATATGTTAAACAGTTGAATTTATGATAATTAATAGAATAAAGTTGACTTTGGTCAACATTTTTGGTAAACGGACCCGAACCCGTGATTTGACAGTCCTGAAGGGTCCGTAGGAAAATATGAGACTTGGGCGTATGTCCGGAATGGAATTCTGAGGTCCCAAGTCCGAGAATAAATTTTTAAAGAAAATTATTTTCTGGAAATAATAAAGACTTTTGAAAATGAACCTTGATGTGAAATCTGTATTACCGAGCCAGTATTATGGTTCCGGAGCCCGGAACAGGTTCAATATGTGTTAAGTGAGTTATCTATAAAATTTGGTAAGAAACGAACTTGGTTTGATGTGTTTCAGATCAAAATTGGAGAATTTGGAAGTTAATGAAGTTTGAGAAAATTCTATAGATTTTGGAGTTTAATTCATTGTTTTTATGTTATTTTGGTGGTTATATTACTCGAATAAGTTCGTAGGATGATTTTGAAGTCGTATGTATATTTGGTTTTGTGTCCCGAGGGCTCGGGTGAGCTTCGGGTAGGTGTCGGGGTGCTAAACTTAGGAAATTACTGGTGTTTTAGGCTGTATCTGGTGTCCAGTTATTCCTTCTCCACAATCACGGTGTATTGCACGCGATCACGATGTGTATTTTTGGAAGGAGGTCAATTTTCCCTGCGCGATCGCAAAGAGCTGAGTGCGAACGCGGAGCCTTAGGGTTTAGCTCTACGCGTTCGCATCCCTATGTCCGCGATCGCGTAAGTCTCCTGTGGGGTTGGGGGCTGGGTAGAAAATTGTTCTATGCGAACGCATTCTTTCGTTCCCGATTGCGTGGGTCCGCATCCGATTTCTCTGCGATCACAACCTTCACTTTGCGATCGCGTAAGTCTAAGGACAGAACTCTCCGTGATCGCAGGGCAATTGTCGCGATCACGTAAAGTAATATCGCCCAGTTATTTAAAGTGTCCAAAAACAGAATGCCCATTACCAGATTTTCATATTTTCACCATCTCCTTCTTCTCCAAGCCTCATAGCCGAGTTCCAAGCTGCCCTTCCTTCATAACCACTTAGGTAAGTGATCTTAACTCTAGTTTCTTCCATTTTCCTTCATCAATCACTAAATTCTAGGCCTAAACACATAGAATCAAGGGAAGAAATTGGGAGTTTTGGGTAGAGTTAGAGCTTTTGAAAATTTTGGGAATTCAACCTCATTTTGGGGTTGGATTTCAAAATAAATTGTATATTCGGGTTCGTGGGGGAATGGGTGATCGGGTTTTGGTCCGAACCTCGAGTTTGGACCGAGCGGGTCCAGAGTCAAATTTTGGTATTTTTGGAAGAATTATGGAAAATGTAAAATTAGGCTTTGGGATTGAGTTATTGAATTATTATTGATGTTATTAAGTCAATTATGTTTAGATATTATCATTTCAGAGTCGGATTCAAGAGAAAAGGTCGTGATTGAGGCTTGACTTGCATTCTTGGAGCCGAGGTAAGTGTTTAGCCTAACCTTAGCTTGAGGGAATAGGTATAGAGTCTTAGTTGCTATGTGTAATTCATGTCCAATGTAGAAATGAGGTGACGAGTACTTATATGTTGTGGTCAAGCATGCATGTGAGTTGATTTTGATGAGTTATTTAATGTTCTTTGAAATTCTCCGTGTTGTGAATTATTGGGAACCTTGAAAGTGGTACCTTGAGGTTACTTCATGACGTAGAAAATTATTGATTATGTGTTCGGTCGAGGATTTTACTATTATTATTACACTTTTGAGTGAGATTGGCTATAGCTGAGTCCCTTGCCGGGACAATAGAATTTTTGTTGATTATTTTTGTACATTTGGAATGTCATATTGCTAAACTTGAATATCAATTGTTGCTTTTACACTCATCATGCACGAGGGAACACTCCATGCCGAGTGATTATCATTTATGCACGAGGGAACATTCTGTGCCGATGATTATTATTTATGCACGAAGGAACATTCCGTGCCGATGATTATTATTTATGCACGAGGGAACATTCTATGATGATTGATTATATTTAGGCACGAGGGAACATACCGTGCCGATTGATTATTATTTATGCGAGGGGACATTCCGTGCCGATTGATTATTATTGATGCACGAGGGGGAATTCCGTGCCGAGTCATTGTTATATATGCGCGAGGGGACATTCCGTGCCGTGTGATTTTGAGGTTATGCACGAGGGGTCATGGCGTGCCTTCTCCTGTCTATTTTATTTGTTTCGAGTTGTTATTTCCTGCTTTACTTCTACATTCCAGTTGGTACTTGATTCTACTGTTTTAGCAATTATTGCCCCTTTCATCCCCAGCATGTTCTTCCCCGTAACTGTATTTTTATTTATTTTCTGCTTTACTATTGAACTGCACAGGTACAATTTGTTGTCGTGTCCTAGCCTCGTCACTACTTTGCCGAGGTTAGGCTCGGCACTTACTCAGTACATGGGGTCGGTTGTATTGATGCTACACCTGCACTTATTTATGTTGTGCAGATTACGCAGCTGGACCCAGTGGACATGACTAGTGGAGTGTCCTTTAGTCCATTCCAGACGACACCGAGGTAGTTTCGCATGGCGTTCGTGGATCTCGGCGTCCCTGTCTATCTTTCATTCTGTCTTTTCCAGACAGATACATCATTTTATTTTCAAATTGTTGTTTTTAGTAAAATCTTAGACTGGTTCGTGAGGTTGTGACTCCAATTCTGGGTTTTGTACTTAAAGGGATTCCAGCGTTATTAACTGTTGTTATATAGATTTATGTTAATGCTTCCTCACTTTATCTCTTTTATCTAGTCAGTGTTGTTATTTTCATTTGTTATTAAATCAATTCAGTTTACACATTGGCTTGCCTAGCGGGTGCAACGTTAGGCGCCATCACGTCCTGAAGGTGGGATTTCGGGTCGTGACAATATGACTCTACCTTTTTCCTGATGGCAAAATCTGACGATGATGATGATGAGGTAAACTTTCTAGACGTTCAAAAGAAATTTGAAGTCTTACTCTCAGAAGAAGCTTATATATTTAGCAAGTATTTTAATTAATGTTTATCATAGTCTTATAAATGATAAGAATGCATTAACTGTGGAACCATGAGAGGTAGAACATGAGAGAGATGATTTGGTAGTCGTCGTGGTTGACCTAAAAGAAACCATCAAGGTTTTAAAGAAAGAAAAACATGCTCTGATTGAAAAATTTGAAAACGTAGAAAATGAGAGAGATGACTTGCTGGTAGTTTTTGTGGATCTAAAAGGGGGAAACAATTCTTGGAATATCCAAAAGAGAAAGGAAGTTGCAAGTGAGGCACACATTAAGCTTGAAAACAAACTCAAATATGTAAAATCTAGTTTGTGTGCTGAACTTGAAAGAAGCAAACAACTTCAGGAAGATCTAGGCAGAGTTAAAAATGACCTAGAAAAATCTCTAAAGCGGACAAGGTCATTTGATACAATCACTGTCATGTTTACAAGTAATGGTAGGAATAAGCAGGGAGTTGAGTTTCAAAAGGAAAGGACTCCCTATAATCCACATAGTAAGTATGTTACTGTCTCTGATAACTGGCTTTGCACTCACTGTAGAAACACTAGATACTTTTAGAAAAATTGTAAGGCTAGAACTCAGTCCCAATAGAAAAACCAAGTTTTTGTTGAAAATGTAACTACTGCTAAGGAACATGGTTCCTCCATTAAAAAAATGTGTATTGCCTTCTTGGACAAAATGAAATTTAATTCACCCTTTTCTTCAGAACAAGGGATTCAACTTGTTTGGGTTCCTAAGTCTAATCCTTGATTTTCTTATGCAGAGAGTAGTGAAAGAAAGCAGCCAAAAATGATATATGGATAGTGGCTACTCTAAGCATATGACTGGATGCATCGATGATTTTCTTTCACTCAAAGCACTGCAAGGAGGGAGTATGTCCTTTAGTAATGGCAAAAAGGGATACATTTTGGGAGTAGGAAGAATTGGGAAGACACTCACTCACTCAATTGAGAATGTGTACTATGTAAACGTCTTGAAATATAGCCTATTGAGTGTCTCTCAAATCCGTGACAAAGGAAACAAAGTGAAATTTTATCAAAAACCCGCACATTCACAAATCTTTTGGAAATGAAGATTAGTTCTCTTTTGGAAATAGAAATGTAAATAAATTACAAAATGAAAGCACAGAGAAAATCTCAGGAAATGAAGTAGAATGGAGCTGATAAGTAATTAGGTAAAACAGACGAGATATTTCATGTAAATCTTGTGCTTACAATTTTCATGGCATCCTAAAAGTAATAGGATCACATGATTAAAAATATGCTCAGATCCCTAAAGTAATTATACTAATGGAAAATCTAATATATTCCTAAAGATATTAGGTCTAAATGCTAACATTTAATATTATATATCTATGCTCGAAAATAATTATACTTAGAGGATTCCTAAAAGTAGGTCATATAGGATTACTAATGTATAATATTATGTCCTAAACTAATAAGATTACAAGGCTAATATATATTTTTGAGCCGCATCCATCCTATAGACAAAATAAAAAAAACATAAGGGTCCAAATGTAACAACATATTTTGAGGTTGTAATTATTACCTCACGACTTTTACACTAGAATCTACGTTTTATTATTCTCTGCATTAAAAATAAACATATTGTTGTTTACTTTTTATTATTATTCATTTAGTTAATAATGTTTGCATCATAACTTTCACGTAATCCGAATCATCCTTTACTAATTGGGTAAGTACTACGTAAGCCCATGATTATATATATTTGGCAAAGTCCCACAAAATAACACTTCTTTTTCTGCTCATTCTAGAAAAATATGGGTGAAAAGAGACACGTTGTAAATTACAAGTTTATCAGAGAAGCCATCATATAATATGTCTGAGTCAGGGCTGACTTAAGGATTAGCGGTCACAAACTTTGTAGGAGTATTTCTTTGGTCTTTAATACAGAAAATGGCGTAACCAAAAGCCTTTTAAATAATCCCATTTTAGAAAAGTTTTGTCTTTTAAACGAATCTTCTCCTACTTTCCTTTTTCTCATTGCAATCGCTACTCAAAACAAGATGGCCATTCACTCGTCCCAAAAACTTTTTAACGTATATAACTGTTTACCTCGAAATACGAGTAACAATTAAACTTGTAATGTGGTTATAAAGATACATGATTTGATTCAATACCAATTAATAAATGAATGATAAAGCAAATAAATGAATTAAGCGATTAAAATAAATCAAACCAGTGTCGTTGCAAGTTATCAACCTCGATTTGGAACAGACTCAAGAGCAAGCGTTAAGAATAGTAACAACAATAAGAACAATGGTAAAATGTAAGCAAGTAAAAGAGCAGTGTATTGTTATTTCTAAGTAAGTGTATATATCCTTGCAAATGAATAGGGTTCCTCTTTATATAGTAGAGGAATCTTAAATAAGGTATAGCTCTAGTTTCGGAAGTAAAATCTATGATTGATGTTAATAACCATTGACGGTTCCGTCACTCTCGAGATTCCCGCCGAGATCTGTAGTCGATCGCTGATATCTCGCTATTCTGTTGCTTGATGTCAGTCATACCCGATCTCGATCCTACAGTCTTCGTGTCTTCGAGCTCGAGCTTGCTTCAATATGAGCTTAATCTCGAGGCAGACCTTCAAGCCCATAAAATCGGGCATTCTCAATTTTAGCCGTATACAGATAATCCCTGCGTTTCTTAGAATGAAATGATAGGAAACGACTTGAACCTTGATTCCCTTGCATCTCGATCATGATGTCATCTTCGTGATGTAAGCGGTAGATGTGATTGAAATGTCTCGTTGGCTCGGTTCCCCATATCATCAATGCATGTCAGTCGTTGGTCGTCCACTAGTGCCACTGAACCGTCGCCACAAGCCTAAAAATACCACCTCATTTGTTGATTCAAACTTTACTTTGCTTTGATTAAAAACTCTCAACTATCTAGTCCTTCTTACCTCCCTTTTATCGCCGCCAGTTACGCCACCGTTGTTCTTACCGGAGCCACTAATCTTACACCCTTCTTCTACTTTCTTCTCATACACAAATGGCAAAAACCTCCAAATCTGTGCCACAAAAAGAAAAGGCTTCATCTTCCTCCTCCTGGACGGTGATAAAACACCGGTGGAGCCGACTCCCTACGAGTATGTTCCGGGCCCATGCGTTCTAAAATCCGACTTCAAAGTTGAAAACCCCTCATCAGTACCGGGCCGATGCGAACATGCATCGATGTACATGTGTTCGATTGTGAAGAGCCACATCGAGGCCATGAAAAAGGACTGGAAATGGGGTTCTGAAGTAGTGATGCACATTCTTGCACCTGAAGAGATAATCACCACACACGTGAAGGGGTTCTTAAGTGTTTACACTTACCCCTTCACACTGGGTCCCTTCGACCCCATGATTTTCGACTTCTGTAGAAGATACGAAGTCACCCTCGGTCACATCTACCCTTCATTATGGCTTGTAGTAATCATGATTTGCTTTTTCTCCAACGAGGCCGGGGGGTTGGAGTTTACTCTGAATCACCTTATACGGTTGTACCGGCCTCGAATCTATCGAGGGATAATTAAGCTTCAATGTCGAGCAACAAAGACTTTATTCTCGAGCACCGACGAGGATAAAGATCGAGGTTGGATGAGCCGATTCATACGGGTAAGGACCTGTGATAAAATACCGAAGGAGAATATGCCATTCCTTGAAGAATGGAACCTCGATCGTAAGTGAATCTTTATATCCCGATTTCTGCATTCCTTTTAATTTTGCCTCATATTTCCTTTTAACATGCAGCTGTCTCTTGGATGCCTCAAGAAATGCCTGATCTCGAAGATTGGATCCAAAAGCTTGCCTCCACTTCTACTCGCGCCGATCGATCATGGCGGGATTTGGAAAAGGGCAGGTGGGAGGCCAAGAACCATGGTAAGTATCTCTCCTTATGTATTCTGAAGTAACTTCACACTTCATTCAATACTGATTTTCCTTCATGTAGTTCTAACCAAAGATGACATTATGAGGCCCTCAAGTGAAGGAGGAGAAGCCAAGTCCCCGGCTCCGAGGCCGGAAAAGGATAAGAAGAGAAACGACGCCTCGCAGTACGAGGTCTCCAAACCCAAACCTCGAAGGGTGAGGAGAAAAACAGTCGCTCTCTTGGCGGACACGGTCCGAAAGTTGAGAGATGAGGACGAGGAAAAAGAGGAAGATACTTCTGGGCTGATGGCCCATCCTAGGAACACCATCGAAATCGCCACTCCTTTCAAGTTGTCGCCCGCAACAGCTAAGCCTTGTGTCGAGGAAGCTTTGAAGAAAAGTTCGGGCATGAATCCCGAATCTCCAGAGGTTGAGATTTTTTCTCAATCAACAACTTCTACATCGTTCGGGGCCGGTTCTGAAACACAGAAAATCAAACAGAGTGCCCCGAGTGACTCGCTCGGGTCCATGACAATAGGTCAACTGCCTTCGATGCCGGTCTTTTCTGAAGAAGCAATAAGGGAGGCCCCAGGGCTGAAGACTCCCGAGATTGGTGGAGGCTCTAGCGTAGGTGATCCCTTCCGAGATTACTTCGTGGGGGTCGATGATGCCTCTGACATTAATGATGCTTCAATTCTTATGGCGGAAGCCCATCGTCTCTTTTCTCGGTTAACTACCAGTTGCTTGTCAGTTGCTTTTCTTCGTCTTTTTCTTTACAAATATAACTTGTGTTTTGTTCCTTGTATAGGCCTCTGCTAAATTCCGAGCTGACCTTAGTCAATGTGAGGCCGAACCCCAGAAGGTCTCGAAAGAGATAAATGCCCTGAAGATGCTTTGTGGCCAACATGACGAGGTCATAAAGGACCTTCAAGCGGACCTAGACAAGGGTCATGAAGAGGAGGTCGAGTTAGACAAGCAGGGAACCACCCTTTTGATAAAGAATAGAATCAACTCGACTGTGGAAGCTAATCTTCGCTATCTCAGTTGCAGAAAAAGGTAGATATGATCAAGCTGCTCTGGGCAAAGGTCGATCTGGTCAGGGCCGATTGCGATCGGTGGAGAGGGAACATGGACCGCCTTGCTACAGGAAATGATAAAGCCTTGGCCAAACTATCTTCAGCTGAGGCCCAACTTCGAAACCTTAAGGAGAAAAGCTCGGCCCAGACCAGGAGGTTTGAGGAACTTGAAATTGGTCTTGCTGAGGCCAAGGCGGAAATTGAAAAGTCCAAGGTCATGGCAGACAAGTCCATCACCATGTACCGAGCTGACGCTAAGGTTGTTCAAATACAGCTAATGGAGGCCTCCGACCGAGAGCGGTGGAGCAATGATTTGGCAAAGTGCTAATCCCGGAAGGAAACCCTCGAGGAAATTCATGCTCGAGGTTTTGACCTTTTCGAGGAAATTAGTCAGGACAAAGAAATTGAAGCCGAATTCAGGCAGCTTGTACCCTCCGACGATGAGGTTGATGACAAAGAGGGCAGTCGAGGTGTATCCGATGGGGGTCTGCAGAAGAAATTGCTCCTGAAGAAGCTGAAGTCAATCCTGAGGGGGCTAGCCTTGATCATAAATTTAATTTCTCTTCTTTCTGTAAGGCTTTGACTGGCCTCTTGTACATGTTTTTTGTTATATAACAGAGAAACCTTTCTTCGAATGCCTTCGTATGCTTTTTATCTTTATTGAAAATGTTGAAAATTCTTATTGCTGTGTTCTTACTAACTTCAGTTCGAAACCAAAGTAAACCATTAAGTTTTTCATTTATGCAAGGGTAAGTCCCCGAGTTCAAAAATTTGTTCGAGACTTATCTCGGGGATGGATTTGATCGAACCCATAAATGTATTATTTTGGTAACCAAGTTCGAATGAATCTTGAAGTTAGGATAAAGTAAACCCTTAGGTTTCCATCAAATGGTGGGTGTGTATTGGGCTTACAGCAATATACCCCTTAGGGTTTTTGACGAATCCTTAAGCTTTATTTGAGCTCTGAATAGCGGAACCTTTGGGTCCAAATCGAGTGAGAACGAAGTCTCGAAATCTAATTGTACTGGCCCTTAGGCTCTTTAGATTGGGCCGATTCAACCTCCAAATATGGCTATTATTTTCCCTTTCTCGGCTAAAAGACTTGGTGAAAATTTCTTTATGCCTTAGCACATGTTTTTTATACCCATTGGTTTTTTCGAGGGTCAGATGATCGGAACCCTATATTTTTTGTGTCTTTACGTGTTTGTGTTAAGATAATTCGATACCCCTTGAGGTTTTTCTTTCGAAGTCCGGTATTATCGAAGCCTTTCAATTATTCGAGGGTTGATTTTATCGAAACCCTTTTTTATTTGCTTTGCCAAGGGTAGCCTTATTTAACCTTTTTTTCAAAGTATTTGAAGGCCTTTTGGCGGAAGTCGGACGTCTCTGAGTCGCGTTATTTTGGCAGTAGCCTTTAATGTTGCTGTATCCTTCGGGTATGTCTTTTGGACTTCTTTCCCGATAACATTTTGAACTTGTTCAAAATTTTAGTCCCCGAGTATGGTGGCCTTGGACTATATATCTAGGGGTTCCTCTTTGAGGTCTTATGATTTCAAACTTAGATAGCTCGAGTGTGCAGTATCTGAGTGTTCGAGGGGTGCCTCTTTGAGGTCTTATGATTTCGAACTTAGATAGCTCGAGTGTGCAGTACCCGAGTGTTCGAAGTATGTTTGTACTTGGCTCTTGATCCATTTTTCACAAGTATTAGTTTTGCACAATAGATCAGAATCATAAGTACACGATTCATATAGTAGAGAATTTACTTCGAAACACGAGATGTTCGAGAAAAGAGAATGCTTCTTTGAATAATTTATACATGTGTACATGTTTTGTTGTAGGGACTCAGCTAATCTATATGGACACGGTTTATTTGGCCGTTTGACCCATTACAATATTTTTTCTATCGAGACCCATTGACACGAGGTACATTTCTTGAACATGTAACATCCGAGGGTGACGCCCCCAGGTATTCGAGGTTGATTACAAAGAAGCCTTGTATACTGTTGAATTTTCCTCAGTTAGCAAATAATTGTTGCCTCGTTAGAAACCTTACCGGAAAAACCTATTTGGGATAAAAATCAGTCTAAGGGAAAAATAGTGCAATGCGTACTTTAAAACCTAAGGTCTCGATATCTTAGGTCGAATTCCTGAAATGAGTTAGTTCCAAATATATATATAAATGAAAGAAAAAAGAAAATCATCCCTCAGTAATAGTATCGCTTAAGAAGTGATATGTTCCTGTTATTCGGCATCAGTTCACCGTTCATTGTTCCGAGTTTGTAAGATCTTTTTTCGGCTATGTCGAGGAATTAGTAGGGTCCTTCCCAATTAGGGCTGAGTTTCCCTTCATTATGATCTCGAGTGTTGATGGAGACTTTTCTTAGGACTAAGTTCCCAACTCTGAAATGTCGAAGATTGGTTCTTCTGTGGTAGTACCTTTCGATTCGTTGCTTTTGTGATGCCATCCAAACGAGTGCAACTTCTCATTTTTCATCTAACAACTCGAGGCTGGTATTCATGGCCTCGCGGTTTGATTCCTCTGTGCATGTCGAAACCTGGTGCTGGGGTCTCCGATTTCGACCAGTATCAAGGCTTCGGAGCCATATACTAAGGAAAACAGAGTTGCTCCTGTACTGGACTTCGATGTCATTCGATATGCCCATAGGACCTCGGACAAGATTTCCCTCAACTTCCCTTTGACTTAATTTGGCCTTTTCTTCAAGTCTTGGATGATAGTCTTGTTCGTTGATTCGGCTTTCCCGTTCCCACTAGGGAATAATCAATAAGGATCTTCAAAGAATACTGGTTTTACCAAAAGAATCACCCAAATTTCATAAATAGAAATTAAACTAAGTAAGACCTCAAAAAATATAGAACTTAGTCGGAAAGCAGGTTTGAACCCTAACAGAGATTAATTAGGGCAAAACCACAAAAATACTATTTAACAAGAAAAATGTTTAAGTTCAAAAGATAGAGTAAAGTAATACAACTGGTATCAAAAAATCGAAACAGAAGTTGAAGAAAACCAATACATCACAGAATCGACTAGGGTTTGAACACCTGTATGAAAATCAGTCAAAACGATGAAGAAACAAATACTTAAACATTGAGAACTCAGAAAAATCTCTAAAAACAGTTTGGGACGAACCCTTGCTTAGGAAGAGTGATAAAAAGTCAGAATAGTTAATTAAACAAGAGATTTTTAAAGGTTAACACGTAAAAGTGCTCGAATCACCCCAGATCTGAGATAGATCGACAATAACGGACTAGGGTTTTCAGAAAAGTAATAGAGATGAGAAAATAGGTCAAGAACCCATAAATCTGTAATAAACAAGAAGAAGTTCTTACTCATAGACGAAAAAATGGCCTGAGACAGGCTGATAAACAAAGTTTCAAACCAGAACCAGTTGGGGTTCCTCGAGATCTTCTCAAGGATCCAAGAAATCGAATAGCCATGGCGTGTAGAAGACCAGGCCTGGTCGGAGAAGGCATAGAAACGTCATAAGTGGGAGGTTTTTGCCGGTGAAGGCGTTTAGAACTAGGGTTAGGTCGAGAGAGAGTTGAGAAAAGAGGGAGATGATGACAGCAAGTGAGGGAAACAAATGAGAAGGGTTGGGAGAGGGGGGGGGGGAGGGTATGTTAGGATTAATTATGGTAAGGATGGATATGGACCGTTGATCTGAATGATCAACGACCACGATTGAATGAGGGGTATTGGGGCGGGCAGGTGTATATTTGGGCCTAAGGGGTTTGGGCCAACATTAGGTTTGAATATTAGAAGGGTTTTGGGATGGTTTGAGGGGTTAGGTCTGAAAATAAAAGGGGTCATTTATTAAATAACCAAGTAATTAATAAAATTTTTTTTATAAAATAATTAACAAATTATAAAAAATAATTTTCATGCATAGAAATTTTTTACCATAATTACTCAAAATTTTAAAAATACAATGAGCCCTTTTCTAGTAAAATAATGCAATAATGGATGCATGGGCTATAATTGCAAAGTTATTGCAATTGTAATCAAAAGTGTAAATCAGGCCATTTGTGAAATAATTTGGACTTAAAATGACTACAAATAGCAAAGTTAAATCATGAAATTTTATAAAGTCATTTGTGATAAATTTTTGTAATTATTTACATAAATAAAATATTGGGATTAATTAATTTAAAAATGTAGAAATTATGAAAAAATATCAATTGATGTTAATGAATAGTTTTGAAAGTATATATGCATTTTAAAATATTATAGGGAAAAATTGGGTATCAACAACTGCCCCTCTTTACCTGGGAAGGATGGAAGAGTTGTTGGGTAAAGATATGATGGTCAATTTTGACCGAGCGAGATGGTTTGAGAGATTTAGGCTGCACTATGGTTTTTGAGTTGCGTACGTATCCCTGGTTTTACAGGAATCGGGCTGTGTGTAGTTCTGGATTCATCGACAGAATGTACCGATGAAGCTACCCCAAGGATGATCATGATATTTTAGGATAGGTGAAGAATGATTATGGTGAGCGGTCAGGTTTGAAATAATATGAAGGAAATGGAGCGGGATTGCTCCCGTTGGGGTAATGGTTGCTTATCGGGTCACCTTCAAGTAAAGAGATATTGCGAGCATATATTTTAACATGATGTAGATTCCCTTCGGACCATGAGAATTGTCTTTGGACGGTTGAGGATGACGTCCTTAGACCATGATATTCTGGGCCACGAATTGTTCAATGAGAGATTTGCAAGCCATGAAATGCTGTTCTCGGGCCATGAAAATAGTGCCTCCGAACCATGACGCCTTTGAATAATGATATGCAAATTTGAGAGATCCTCAGGCCATGACATGGTGTCTTTTGGCTATGAGGATGATGCCTTCAAACTATGATGCCTTTGGACAAGTTGGCGGCATTTCAGCCCATGGGATGCAATAATATGATGCTAAAATTAACAAGACAAGGATTAGTCTTGTGAAGTTGAGGGCAGTGCTTAGCCCGAAAGGAGAGAAAAATGGATAGTGCCGGAGAGACAACGCTTAGTCTCGGGAAAAAATGCAAATGGGAGGCAGAGCTTAGCCTCATGTAAGATTTGGGACAGGGCTTAGTCCCATGCAAATGAAGGCAGAGCTTAGCCTTATGCAAATATGGAGGCAGGGCTTAGCCTCATGCAAATGGAGACAGAGCTTAGTCTCATGCAAGATTTCGGGACAAGGCTTAGTCTTGTGAAGTTGAGGGAAGTGCTTAGCCCGAAAGGAGAGAAAAATGGATAGTGCCGAAGAGACAACGCTTAGTCTCGGAAAAAAATGCAAATGGGAGGAAGAGCTTAGCCTCATGCAAGATTTGGGACAGGAATTAGTCCCATGCAAATGAAGGCAGAGCTTAGACTTATGCAAATATGGAGGAAGGGATTAGCCTCATGCAGATGGAGACTGAGCTTAGTCTCATGCGAGATTTTCGGAAAAAAGCTTAGTCCCATGCAAAAAAAGGCAGAGCTTAGCCTTATGCAAATATGGAGGCAGGGCTTAGCCTCATGCAGATATAGAGAAAGAGCTTAGTCTCATGCAAGATTTCGGGATAGGGCTTAGTCCTATGAAAATGAAGGCAGAGCTTAGCCTTCTGCAAATATGGAGGCAGGGCTTAGCCTCATGCAGATATGGAGACAGAGCTTAGTCTTATGCAAGATTTCTGGGCAGGGCTTAGTCCCATGCAGATAAAGAAAATAGCAGATGACAGAAGAGTATTCTTAGGGAAGTAGATTCAGTATCATGGTTGTCATGACGGTTGTGATTCCGAGGTATGCATATTCTTCGTTCCTGCATTCAAAGAAAAATTGTGAGTTCTGTGAGAAGGGAGGTCGGTTCGTGCCTCCGTCGGCTTGCTTTATTTGCTTTTCTCAGTCTGAAGATCCTGTTCAAATCATTGGGGGTAGTGTTTGCTAAACAGAGTTATTTCAAAATCAAGCATGCATAGTTTTCAAAGTCATAGCAAAAAATATGTTTCGTAGAAAATTAGTTAGATGAACCAATGACTGTGACACGATCCGAGACATTGCGACTTTTCCTGCCGTAGAATTTGAGGGTAGTTAGACAGACAAACATTACTGACATATTGTATATGCTCTGATCGGCTGAACTTGCTTCGGAATTTTGAGGGTCCTCCTCAAAATTCTGCCCCAGTTTCTAATGGTGGGAAAAATAAAAAGTTTATTGAATTGTGACCAAACCCACAGGGCTGCCTACCTATCCCCTCCTAAACGGGAATCAGGTCAAGCGCAGTTCAATTTACATCATTTGTGGAAACATAAGCAATTACACATAGTATCGCTTGACTACATCTGAATTGATTGGTTTTGTCCATACTTCTCCGTCTATTTCTGCGAGTATGAGGGTTCCACTTGTCAATACTCTGTGAACCATGTAAGGACCTTTCCAATTGGGAGCAAATTTCCCTTTGGCTTCGTCCTGATGTGGAAAGATATTCGTTAACACCAGTTGCCCCGGTGTGAACTGTCTCAGCTTGACTTTTTTATTGAAGGCTCTGGACATCCTATTCCGGTAAAGTTTTCCATGACATACCACATTCATCCTTTTTCCGTCTATGAGGGATAGCTGCTCATAACGGCTCTTTATCCATTCTGCGTCGCTAAGCTCAGCTTCTTGTATGATCCTCAAGGAAGGAATCTCTACTTCGACGGGAATAACAACTTCAACACCATAAACCAGCAAATAGGGTGTTGCGCCGGTTGATGTGCAGACTGTGGTACGGTATCCCAGTAAGGCGAATGGTAGTTTATCATGCCACTATTTATGATTCTTTACCATTTTCCTCAGTATCGTCTTGATATTATTGTTGGCGGCTTCTACTGCTCCATTCATTTAAGGTCTGTATGATGTGGAATTCTTGTTCTTGATTTTGAAAGTCTCGAACATGGCTTTCATCAGATCACTATTGACATTGGCGGCGTTGTCAGTGATGATGGATTCTGGAACTCTGAACCGACAAACAATCCGGTCGCGGACAAAATCTGCCACAAGCTTCTTAGTCACTGTTTCGACCCCCATTTGGTGAAGTAATCAATATCTACCAAGATGAACTGAAACCCATTTGAGGCGGTGGACTCGATTGGACCAATGACATCTATTCTCCAGGCGATGAATGGCCAAGGTGAGATTGTTGCATTTAGCTCACTCGGCGGCACTTTTATCATATCTGCGTGCACTTGACATTGGTAGCTTTTTTTTGAACATATCAGATGCAATCTGTCTCCATGCCTATCCAGAAATAACCAGCGCTGAGTATCTTTTTGGCCAAGACAAAGCCATTCATATGCGGGCCACAAGTTCCGTCATGTATCTCCTCAAGCAGCTTTGAAGCTTCCTTTGCGTCGACGCACCTCAATAATCCCAAATCCGGAGTTATTCTATATAGGGTCCCTCCGCTGTGGAAGAAATTGTTGGACAACCTCCGAAGCGTGCACTTCTGAGTATGGCTTGCATGCTTCGGGTACTTTCCTTTTGTCAGATGCCTTTTGATGTCATGGAACCAAGGCTTCCCATCTGTTTCTTCTTCAACATGAGCTCAGTATTCCGGGTGAGTATGGATCCTTACTAGGATAGGATCAATGAAGTTCTTGTCTGGATGCTGTATCATTGATGACAAAGTGGCCAATGCATTGGAAAACTCATTCTGAACCCTGGGAACATGCCGAAACTCTATCTTCGTGAACCTCTTCCTCAATTACTTCACATGGTGCATATATGGAAATATCTTGGAATTCTTGGTGGCCCATTCTCCTTGTACCTGGTGTACAAGCAAATCTGAATCACCGATCACCATCAGCTCCTAAATGTTCATGTCAATGGCCATGTTGAGTCCTATTATGCAAGCCTCGTATTTTGCCATGTTTTTAGTGCAGGGAAATCTGAGTTTAGGAGATACCAGATAACGTTGGCCAGTTTTCGATACCAAGATAAATCCAATACCAACTCCTTTGAAATTTTCCACTCCGTCAAAAAACATCCTCCAACCTTCGTATGATTCAGCAATATCCTCTCCTATGAATAGCACCTCTTCATCGGGAAAATACATTTTCAGGGGTTCGTATTCTCCTTCCACAGGGTTCTCAGCCAGATGATCAGCCAGTGCCTGTCCCTTGACTGCTTTCCGAGTTACATAAACATTTTCGAACTCACTCAACAGGATTTTCCACTTAGCCAGCTTGCCATTGGGCATAGGCTTCTGAAAGATATACTTCAAGGGATCCATTCTTGATATGAGATATGTTGTATAGGCATAGAAGTACTGCCTCAGCTTCCGAGCTATCCAGGTCAAGGCACAACAGGTACGTTCCAATAGAGAGTACCGCGCTTCATATGGAGTGAATTTCTTACTCAGTTAATAGATAGCTTGTTCCTTTCTCCCTGTCTCGTCATGCTGCCAAGAATGCAGCTGAGGCTCCATCCAACACTACGAGGTAGAGTAGCAAAGGTCAGCCTGGCTCTGGCGGGACCAAAATTGGTGGTGTTGATAGGTACTCCTTGATCTTATCGAAAGCCCTTTGATAATCCTCGGTCCAACTAGTTGCAGCATCTTTCTTCAACATCTTGAAAATTGACTCACATATAACTGTGGACTGGGCTATGAACCGGCTGATATAGTTTAGCCGTCCTAGAAAACTCATTACATCTTTCTTACTGTTTGGCGGTGGTAGTTCCTGGATGGCTTTGACTTTCGATGGATCCAATTCTATCCCTCGGCGGCTGACAATGAACCCAAGTAACTTTCCGGCAGGGACCCCAAATGCACACTTTGCAGGGTTTAATTTAGGTTGTACTTCCGCAGTTTGTCAAAGAAATTCCTCAAATCTGCTATATGATCTATGTCTTTCTTGGACTTGATGATGACGTCGTCCACTTACACCTCGATCTCCTTATGTATTATGTCATGAAAAATGGTAGTCATAGCCCTCATGTAGGTGGCCCCAGCATTCTTTAGACCAAATGATTTCATCTTATAACAGTATATCCCCCATGGTGTAATGAAAGCGATTTTCTCAGCGTCTTCCTCATCCATCCAAATCCGATGGTAGTTGACGAAACAATCTACAAAGGACTGGAGTTCATGTCTGGCACAACTATCTATTAAAATGTGTATGTTCGGAAGTGGGAAATCATCCTTTGGGTTGGCTCTATTAAGATCCCGATAATCGACACAAATTCTAACCTTCCCATCCTTTTTAGGAACTAGCACAATGTTGGCTAATCAAGTTGTGAATTCAACCAACCTGAGGACCCTGGCCTTGATTTGCTTGGTGACCTCCTCTTTGATTTTCAGACTCATATCAGGCTTGAATTTCCTGAGTTTCTGCTTTACTGGCGGACACATCGGGTTTGTTGGCAACTTTTGAGTCACAATAGATTCACTTAACGCGGTCATGTCGTCGTATGACCACGAAAAGATGTCCTCATACTCTTTCAAGAACTGTGTGTACTCCTCTTTCTCTGATGGCGACAAGTGAATGTTGATGCGAGTCTCCTTGACAGTTTCGAAATCTCCTAAGTTGATTATTTCAGTCTCGTCCAGGTTGGACTTAGGCTTGTTCTCAAAGTCCTCCACTTCTCTGAAAATTCCCTCAGGTATGACATCCTCTTCCTCTGAATCACTATCCTTTTGTTGCGTTGCCTCATTACATGTCACGGTTGCCGGTTCATTGAGATAGGAAATATTAATGTTGTATAGATAAAGATATGAGAGAGAATAGGTAATGGTAATCATTAACTCATTGAAAGTGTCAAACAAATGCAGTTTTCAATAATTAAAACAGCGTTTTGGATACTGGAAATATTATTTTAAACAAAATGCAAAAGGGAAATCATCATTCAGAAAAATAAAAATAATGTTGATTAGCCTTGCTACCCCGGGACTCGTCGGGCCCTGGATGGTCTGACAATCAAATTCTTGAGGAATGATCCTCGTTACGCACTCTGATGGTAGGGCCTTCCTCCTCCTCTTCCTCAACTATCACATTGCAATCCATATCTTCGTCTTTTCAGATCATTTGGAGGAGGAGGAGGTGGAGGGCCTCTGGATCTTGTGTAATAAACTGATGATGCTAGTATGTGCGAACCAACCTTTGTGGAATGAGAATAATGGAAATAAATAAAGAAAAACAAAATGTAGACAAGTCGGTAAGAGTTCTGAAAAGAGTATTTGCGGTATTTAAACACATATTGCGGAATGTAAATTCACGTCTTATTTTGGGAGCCTCATTGTGCCCGAGGTAAGCCTAGCGACAGGTAGTTTTTGAGAACTTAGTTGCCAATAATTGCCTCATTTCATTAATATAAAAATAGATGAATCCATCACGACACTAAGATAATAAGAGATAGGACACTACTGGCATTCGACCTTTTTACATTTAGGAAAACAGGTAAATCTAATCTATTTGGTCCTAGAAGGACCTTCCCCAACCTTGATCTTTCTGACTCCATCAATCAAGTCCCCTAGTTCGCGCATGCCCAACAACAGTTATACTCTTGCCAGATGTCCTCCCTCGCTTCCTTCAGCTTTCTGGTAGTCAACGACCCTCTTTCTTATCTTTCCTTCTAGTTCCATCAAACCTGTTCTAGATATTCTACCCTGTCATTGAAGGTGATAGCCATTTCCCTCTATTCCCTGATTAATCTCTTGTCTATCTCGTGTATCTCCTGATATTCGGCCTCTGAGTCATGAATCCTCTTGTGCAACTTGTTGTGTTTTACTTAGGCTTCTGCATCTTCGTCTATGACCCTGTTTCCCCGACCGATTCCTGGCTCAACTCTCCTAGCTAAGTTATCCTCCAACCATGCCGGGTAAAAGGGTGCATGTCCGACATGATACTTGTCTGGCTCGATGGTGTCTTTTTCTACAATAATCTTTCAATGCCACATATGCTGAGCTTGTAACCTGTAAGGGATTTCGTCATCATGAAAATCTGCCTGGAAATGACTTATCTTTGCGACTCGCGGTATGATCTGCTTCCTGCCTGCCTGCCTCATAAACCTGATGGGAACATAAGGGTATATTCCCCTTAACCCGATCAACACTAAGTGAGAAGCGTCCCTTGACCTGATGATGAACTCGTCAGTAGGGAACCATTCAAACAGTCACTGAACCTGATCCTCAGTCAAATTGTCGAAGAACTCCACCCATTCCTTAGCATTTTCTGGTTGAGCAAACCTGTCCGGAATATAAGTCATCCATTTAGGGTGATGGAAGGCAATATGGTCATTCCACGCCCTTCGTGGAATCTCCTGGCGATATTGACCCTTTTCTAGATGCTCCATTAACCATAATTGCAGCAGCAAATTGCAACCCTCGAAATGTTTGGACCCATTCTAGCAGTGGTCCAAACCCCGGTAGATATCAACTATATTCATAGGGACTATGGTGTATGTCTGTCCCTCGATTCCTTCCATTAGAGTCTTGATGACCATAGCCAATCTAGTGTGAATTCTTTCCCTTTTTGTCGGGAACACTATCATACCCAAGAAGCAAACAATGAACACGAAAACTCTGCGATGAATATGTCCCAAGGAAGTGATGGAAAAATCATCATGGAAAATATGGTAGGACTTGATATGACCGTATCTCTCATACAAGTAGTCAAATGGTATATAAGATTTCTTTACGCATTCCAAATCGGCGTTCTTTTTTAGACCCATCATTTTTAGAAATCCCCTACCAGTGCGATTTTCTGGTACTAATAACCCAGGGCTGTCCCAAGGTATCAGCAAATCCCATGATTTCTTCTAGGAGCAGGGTCATTTTTATTTCCCCGAAGCGAAATACTGATTTTTCACGATCCCATAACATGATTGCAACTTCTATCAACATGTTATTTGGCTGGATGTCTAATAGAGAAGGAAAATTTCCCAGGACCTTCTTCACATATTTTTTATCACTTGAGGAAAGATCTTCCAACCAGTCTAGTAGCAGTGGTGGTATATTTTTTACCATTCCGAACCTGGGGACCTCGTGCCTCATTTTCTGCAAAACGAATAAGGTTATGCCCTTTCCCTCTCCAGATTCGACTATTTATATATCGATGATTAGCATATTGGCATTTAGTTCTACAAATTAATGCACAAAACGTGGTTGCGTCCGTTGGGATTATAGAAACCCCGAAGGACTTTTGGATGAGATTCGTCTTAAAGGGTTATTATGTGGACAACATACTAACCCGTCTCGGTTTGACCATGATGCATGTACAATTATGATCAGAGTAAGGTTGCTATGGAGGTCTACATTGGTACCCTCAAGCGGAAAACTTTAGGGGAAAGGCATGGAATCATCGATTGCACCGTTGATCGACTAGTTTTAAAACAAATAAGCCTTTCCGTATGAAAAAGGGTGATATATAGGAAGAGCGCAACCACTCATCAAGTGTTGCTATAGGATTGATTACACACGAGTGGAATATGATGTTGAGCATGATTTATGCAACAGAAAATAACATGTTGTCATGTATTTGCACGTTAGGAAAATAATAAATGTGGTATTTAATAATTAAAAGACGTTTAAGAAAGGAAAACAAAGAAACAAAGTCAGTTTTGTGCAGTAAAGGATATCATAAATGCTCAAAACGGGAAATTAAATTCACATAAGGGGAAAGGGAGAAGGTGCCCACGTATTAACAAAAGAAACACGCTCAAGACTAATTTACTAAAAAGCAAGTTTGTTATGGTAAAAGCCTAAAAGTCCCCAGCAGAGTCGACATGCTGTCACACCCCCATTTTCTCGCGAAATCGGGTTTCAACATTCATTGGGACAACTCGCTTCCTTTTGGGAAAGGGGTATATAAATTGAAGAGTCGCAACCTAACGGATTTTAAGGTGCGCTTATTAGTGAAAGTGCAAATTTCTCTAAGTGTGGATACCGAGTTTCAACATCTCCTAAGGTACGACTTATGTAATAAACAGAAAATTGCGTACCTTGCTATTCTCGAACTAGTAAACCACTTACTGCTATGTCGGACACTACCAAGTATAGGTACAACTTCTCATTTGCCTTCGGAGTGTGGAGAAGAGGTGGGATCGATAAGTATCGCTTCAATTCCTCCAATGCTTGTTGACATTCCGGGGTCCATGTGAAATTATTTTCTTTTTGAGTAAGGAAAATAATCTATGGCTCCGATCTGATGACCTTGAAATGAATTGACCCAAGGCAGATATCCGTCCGGATAGCCTTTGTATGGCTTTCACACTATCTACGACGGTGATATCATTGATGGCCTTAATCTTATCGGGGTTGATTTTTATTCCCCGATTTGATACCTTGAAGTCGGGGAATTTGCCCGAGCCGACCCCGAAAGCACATTTTTCGGGGTTAAGCTTCATGTTGTACTTCCTCAAGATTTCGAATGTTTCCTACAAATGAGTCAAATGGTCCTCTGCACGCAGGGACTTAACTAACATATCGTCAATGTAAACCTCCATTTATATACCTATCGGTTCTTCGAACATTTTGTTTTAGGCATTGGTATGTGGCTCCTGCAATTTTTAGCCTGAAGGGCAATACATTGTAACAATAAGTTCCATACTTAGTCATAAAAGAAGTCTTTTCTTGGTCTTCTGAGTCCATCTGGATTTGATTGTACCCAGAATAGGCATCGCAAAAGGTAAGGATCTCGTGGCCGGCTGTGGCATCGATCATGCGATCAATATTAGGCAATGGAAAAGAGTCTTTCGGACATGCTTTGTTCAAGTTCTTATAGTCTACACACATTCTATGTTTGTTCCCCTTTTTGGGGACTACGAATACATTATCTAACCATTCGAGATATTTTACTTCCCGAATGGATCCTATTTTGAGAAGTTTGGTTACCTCGTCTTTTATGAAAGCATGATTTACCTCGGACTGGGGTCTTCTCTTTTGCTTTATCGGTCTGAACTTGGGATCGAGGCTCAGCCGATGAGTTGTTATCTCTGGTGGGATTTCTGTCATGTCTAAATGGGACCATCCAAAGCAGTCTATGGTATCAATAAGAAATTGAATGAGTTTTTTCCTAAGTTCGGGGGTCAACCTCGTTCCCAGGTATATCTTTCGTTCGGGAAGGTACTCGATTAGTATCACCTGTTCCAGCTCCTCGACCGTTGACTTGGTTGCATCTGACTCTTCGGGAACAACAAAAGTTTGAGGAGTTAGAAAATCGTCTTCTTCTTCTTCCACGACCTATTTCTTCGATTCGATCGGGGCTGGGGACGGTGATTGCTATTTGGCCGTCTGCTTATGTTTGGCGATCGATTTTTCAGAAGTCAAAGGTGTTGATATCGGTGTCACCTCGTCGACCGCAAATATTTCTTTTGCGTCGTGTTGTTCCCTGTAAACTGTTTTCACACCATCCGTCGTCGGGAAGTTCATCATTTGGTGATAGGTCGATTACACTTATCTCATCTGATGATGTTCGCTGAGCTACCTGGATCCACTAAAACATGCTTAACTTGAACTTTATTTAATAAAATGAAAATTACCACAGCATCGTTGTGCGGAAGAGAAATTCTTTCCGCTTCTTCAACATTGCATGATAAAGTGTCTTCGGGCACATAGTCTTGAGTCCGTTTCTCTCTGGTGATTGATACCTTAGTGCGTTTGAATATAGGCCCCTGTGGGATGTCGACCCCGCTGACAATCATGTGAATAACATGTTGAGGTTCTTCTTGCTTGTTCTTTCTGTTGGCGTCTCTTTCTCTCAAATGGTATTTAGCTCGATTACTGAGGAATTCTCAAAGATGAACTTCGTTGAATAATCGAGATACCTCCTCCCTCAGCTTCCTACAATCTTCGGTCCTATGGACATGTGTGCCATGATACTTACACATTAAATTTGGGTTCCTTTGAGAAGGATCGATTTGTATCAGTCTGGGACACCTAGTATCTTTGATTCTTTCGATAGCTGATACAATCCTGGATGCATCGACGCTGATAATCGAGGTGATTGTACTTTGATAATCGAGGTGCTTATGCGAGATTTGTATATTTTTCGAAGCCGGTTTTACTCATAAGTCCTCGAGAATGTTTCCCTCGGTCACTCTTTCAATCGTTCTAGGCGGAATTGCGTCCCGGATCATTATTCCTTCGATCTGCAACATATGGCTGGTACGAATCTTTATTCGACCTTGATTCTCTATCACTATCGTTCTGAGTTTTACCCGTCGAACGGTTTGGGTGTACTGAACCCGAGGGGGCTCCCAATTGTTCTTCCTCGGCCCTAATCTTTGATTGATATCGGTTTTGAACATCCGCCCAAGTCACAGCTAGGTACTCGATCAAATTTTGTTTCAACTGGCGTGATACTATCGAACTTCATTCATTTAATCCATGGGTGAAAGCCTGAACTGCCCAATCATCAGTGACTGGTGGTAACTCCATGCGTTCAATTTGGAATCGAGATACGAACTCCCTTAGCATCTCGTTATCCCTATGCTCCACTTTGACGAGCTCTGGTTTTCTTGTTGCAACCTTTATATCCCCAGCGTGTGCCTTTAGAAATGAATCTTCCAACATGGCGAATGAATCGATGGAATTTGGTGGCAAGTTGTGATACCAAATCATAGCTCCCTTCGACAGGGTCTCCCCGAACTTCTTCAGCAATATAGACTCGATTTCGTCATCCTCCAAATCATTTCCTTTTATGTCGCACGTGTAAGAAGTAACATGCTCATTTGGGTCAGAGGTCCCGTTGTATTTAGGTATGTCGGGCATACAGAACTTCTTTGGAATGGGCTTCGGAGCTGCACTCGGAGAGAATGGATTTTGTACAAACTTCTTGGAATCTTTTCCCTTTAAGATTGGTGGTGCCCCCGGTATCTGGTCAACTCCGGAGTTGTAAGTTTCTACCTTCTTGTCGTTGGCCTAGATTTTCTTTTCTCCCGATTATAGTCTCTTAGTGAGCTCCTCGATCCTCATTATAGCATATTCGGTTGTCGAAGTGTTATCACCCGATATTTCAGGCACTAGCTCAGTACCGCGAGTAACCTCTTCTTCGACCCTATTTGGTGCCCTGTGCTGATTTTACAACTGAGCAATGGCATTTTGTTGAGCTTGAAGCATTTCAAATATTACTTTGAGACTGGCTCCTTCATCTCCTCTGCCCTGTGTACCTCGACCGTCAGTTCGACCCTCTCTGTGTACACTTCCTTCGGGGTCTGCACCTAAATCCGCATTTAAAGCAACATGCGAACTGACATCAATTAGGTTGACGGGCGGTGCTCCTTCGAGGTCAGCATGCGGCACCTCGATTCCTAGAGCGATAACATTCTCGTTTCCTTCGTGGAGTCCGAGGCTGTTTTCGCCGTGTGTAGATGTGTTTTGTCGGTTAGACATGATTCAACCTGAAAACAAAATTTCCTGTCGAGAACAAGTGCAAAATAGTGTGTTTTACCAGAATTAGCACTGAACAATCTCTAGTATCCTTAGCCCCACGGTGGGTGCCAAACTGTTTACCTCGAAATATGAGTAACAATTATTTAATATGGTTATAAGGATACGTGATCTGGTTCAATACCAATTGATAAATGATGAAGAAAATAAATGAATTAAGAGATTAGAATAAATCAAACTAGTGTCGTTGCAAGTTATCAACCTCGATTTGGAACAGACTCAAGAGCAAGCGTTAAGAACAATAAGAACAGTGGTAAAATGTAAGCAAGTAAAAGAGCAGCGTATTGTTATTTCTTAGTAAGTGTATATATCCTTACAAATGAATAGGGTTCATTTTTATATATTAGAGGAATCCTAAATAAGGTATAACTCTAATTTCGGAAGTAAAATCTATGATTGATGTTAATAACCGTTGACGGTTCCGTCACTCCCGAAATTCCCGCTGAGACTATTGATCACTGATATCTCGCTATTCCATTGCTTGATGTCGGTCATACCCGATCTCGATCCTTCGGTCTTTGTGTATTCAAGCTCGATCTTGCTTCTTTATGATCTTAATCTCGAGGCAGACCTTCGAGTCCTCGATTTTAGTCGTATACAATAACTAAAAAGAAAAAAAACTAGGAATGATACAACACTAACCCAATATATACAATTCCACAAGTGGAGTATGTAGAGGGGAGGAGAGGGGAGTAATGTCTCGATAAACCTTTCCCCTACCTTAGTGGAATAGGGAGACTATTTTTGATAGACTCTCGACTCAAGAATACGAAAAGACACAATAGAGCAATAACAACAACAGAGACTAGAAAGATAGTACGAACAACCTAAGAACTAGAAAAATAGATGGAAAAAGAAATATTAATACTACGAATGATAATTTTTTGAAAAAATAAATATTTATATTTTTCACAATATACACATATATATAAATTTTAACAACGAAAAACGTATTAAATCAATAAGAGAAGTGAGACAAACATAATTTAATGAGTCAACCCGCAATAAACTTAAAGAACCTTAAGAACAAATGATTAGTTCTCTTTTGGAAAAGGATAAATAAATAAATTACAAAATGAAAGCACAGAGAAAATCTCAGGAAATGAAGTAGAATGAAGGCCGATAAGTAATTAGGTAAAACGGATGAGGTAAGCGATTTCATGTAAATCTTGTGCTTACATTTTCCATGACATCGGAGTTGGGGTCCACAAATAAAATTCAAATATAGTGGTGTTTGGGTGTTATTTCTTACATACTCGTTAAAAAGTCAAATAATTATGACAAGAACATTGTTAAAGTAATATATAGATTAAGCCATGGTTATAATCCAATCATATTATGTTAACAAATCGTCTCATAGTTGTTCCTACCTTAACAGAGCTCAAACATGAAATGAGCTTAATTTTTCATGTGTCCAAATTATTTAAGAATAAAAGCCAACTTTTCCTCAACGAGATTATTTACTTGAATGGGGCGTACGCAGGAATTATGTTTTCGGGCGGTGCCAAAATTTATAGAAAAACGGGGATAATAACTTTAATTATCATAATTTTAGATAAGAAATATACTTAGTCTATTGTTTTGTTGAGTCTTAAGAAAACGTCCTAAGGAGCCTCTGACCTCTTATAGAAAAATTAAGCACATAACCAATACGTCAAGAGACAATTTATGTTTCCTATTTATCCGTTTTCTTACAATGTTAATACATATATCTAATAAAAATATTCGACAAAACGATATCGCGTGACACCGCTTCTTTAAACGTGTGCTCGCCCTGAGTTTGATATACTTCCATCAACTTACTTAGCCAAATTCATAACTTAATCTGTCAAAATCAATAAGTTGTTCTTTTTTGTCCACTCCTTTCCTACATCTTTTGATGACATGCAAATAGCAGAGCGGGCTACCCTTCTATTTTAGTAATTCAAGAAGAATTAATTATCATTAAAGAATGTGATGGGATGAGCGAGATTTTTATATTTTTAACTTGATACTTCGGGTTTAAATTTTTTAAGTACTTTTTTTAAAAGGGAGCAGTTAACCCTTAATTAAATAGCTTTATGCAATGTGAATCTTATAGTTAGCCTAGTGGCGAAGCCAGAAATTTCCGCAAGAATATTCAAATTTGAAATAAGTAAAAAATATTTTCGGACAAACAGTCTTCTGTATATGTTATATCTCTCTAAAATCTAATATTTCATTATATACACAACGTAATTTTTCAGCGAAGGATGATCAATTGACCGCCCTTCAGATAATGTAACTTCGCCCCTGAGTCAGATTAGTGATATTCAGATGATAAAACTAAAACAAAATATTCAAATAGAACTGGATCTCCTTTACTTAATTTTCTAATTGTATCAAACAATAAGAGCTAAATGATCAAATTTTCATCTATGCTGAAAAGTTATGTGTGGATTTATATTTTGATATAAACTTTATGATAAGAACCATATTGGGAACTTGTTACACATCCTCAAAGTGCCAAAGTACAACAAATCTCAAGTTGGGCACAAGTTCCAACAGCTAGAGTCAAAGACACTACAGAAGGAACTAATGGACATCAGTTCTCTTGCTGACTGTACCAGTCACAACTTTAAAGTCGTTGCAACTAGGGGTGTTCATAAAAACCCGAAAAACCGATCCAAACCGAAAACCAACCCAAATCGACCGAAAAAATCGATACTTTTTAGATTTGGTTTGGTTTTGATTTTGAATTTCAAAAACTGATTTTGGTAGTGCATGTCTCATATTTAAGAAAAATTGATAAATAACCGAAAAAATTGAAAAATCGATAAAAACCGACTTTATTGGTTTGGTTTGGTTCTTAATATTTGAAGAACCAACTTACTTGGTTTGATTTCTTTTTAGAGAAAAACCGATCCAAACAGAACCATGAACATCCCTAGCTGCAACTGTTTATGTGCACACACGCAACAGTGCAAATAATGCAGCAACCACTCTATGGGGAATGCCTTGTATCAAATATTTGCTTTCTCATCCAAGTGACATCTCTTCGATATTATTAACATGAATCAATGAGAAAAAAACACACTTGCACATCACAAAATTAATCAAGTTTTCCTTTCAAGTGTATTGCCAACTCACAAGTGACTTCCAGGCCTCAAGAACAAAGAATAACAGAACGAAGGACCAGCTTCCAGCTCTGTGTTATCAATATGTCCTTAATTGTGTTGTACTTATGTTAAGATGAACTACTTGTAATTCCTACTTAAATAGAAGCATTGTGTAGGAAACCATTTGTAAAATCATAAACCTTGTGTTTGTGTCTTGGCTAGAGTTAGTCAAGTTGTGAGCTTTGTAATAGAGTTATTACAAAGAGGCTTGTAATAGAGTTATTACAAGTGAGTGAGAGATTAAAAGTTTAATTCCTAGATTACAATAAGTTGTAATCTAAAGTTGCTCGGTTAGTGAAGTTGAAATCCTACAAGTGTAGGTTGTGGTTTTTAATCCCTTGAGCCGGGAGTTTTCCACGTAAAACTCTGATGTGTCATTTACTTGTCTCTTATTGTGTGTGTTCTATGGGAACCGATAAAGAACTAGGTTCTCTATACAATTTGGTGGACCCTAAATTTCCATCAATTGGTTTCAAAGAAGGTTCTTTCTGTTAGGCTAACACCTAGAAAAGATCCAAATGGTTGTTCCATCAAATTTTGAAGAAGGTCAATCAAACTACAGATCACCAAGATTCAATGGACATTACAACAGATGGCGGAAGACAAGGATGCATGAATTTATCATGGCTGAAGATTCAGAATTCTGGGATGTTATCTGCGATAGACCCTTCGTCCGCATGAAAACTGTTGGCGAGCCAGCAGTGACAGTTCCAAAGACAAGGAAGGAGTACAACGATGCTGATAAAAAAACCATAAAGAAGAACTTCCTAGAAAAAAAGATTCTTGTTTGTGGTATTGGACCAGGCAAGTACAACAGAATCTCTGCCTGTCAATCTGCCAAGGAGATCTGGGAAGCTTTCCAAACAACACTTGAAGGAACAATTCAAGTCAAGCAGTCAAAGATCTACATGCTCACCACTGAGTATGAACTCTTCAGGATGAAGGATGATGAGTACATTCAGTACATGCACACTCGATTCACCTCTATCATCAACGAGCTCCACTCTATAGGAGAAATCATTCCAAGGAATAACCATGTCAAGAAAATACTCAGTGTATTACCTAGTTTTTTGGAAATCAAAGTAAATGCTATGACGGAGGCAAAGGATCTGCAAAAGTTGACCATTGATGAACTCATTGGAAATATGGACTTATGAAATGAAGAAGAATATGGACCATGAAAGAAGAGAGCCCAAAAAGGAGAAGAACCTGTTCCTAAAGGAAAACAATAATAACTGAAGTGGTGAGGATGCTGATATGGCCTACCTTATGAAGCGATTTCAGAAAATGGTTCGCAGGAATGGAGGCATTCCAAAAAGGGGAAGCTCCAGCAGAGGTTATGACTTGTGTTATAAATGTGATAATCCAGGACACTTCATCAAACACTGTCATCTCCTCAAACAAGACCAGTACAAGCACAACACAAACAAAATAGTCAAGAGGAATCCGGTTCCTGACAAATGATTCAAGAAAATTGATGCCGCTGACAATGTTGTGAAACAAGATCTTGCTGCATTAGGAGATTCTTCCAGTGGATCTGGAGAAGATGATGGACAAGGTGATACCTCCATGATGTTAGTTGAAAGTGAAGCAGCTGGATATGACTCTACCTTTGTCTTGATGGCAAAATCTGACGATGTCGAAGAAGATGATGATGATGAGGTAAACTTTCTAGACGTTCAAGGAAATTTGAAGTCTTACTCTCAAAAGAAGCTTATATATTTGGAAAGTGTTTTAATTGATGTTTATCATAGTCTTATAAATGATAAAAATACATTAACTGTGGAACTAGGAGAGGTAGAACATGAGAGAGATGATCTGGTGGTCGTAGTGGTTGACCTAAAAGAAACCATCGAGGTTCTAAAGAAAGAAATAGATGCTCTAACTGAAAGAAGCAATAGAGGAACTAAAAGGGGGAAGCAGTTCTAGGAATATCCAAAAGGGAAAGGAAGTTGCAAATGAGGCACACATTAAGCTTGAAAACGAACTCAAATTTGTGAAATCTAGTTTGTGTGCTGAACTTGAAAGAAACAGACAACTTTAGGAAGAACAAGGCATAGTTAAAAATTACCTAGAAAAATCTCTAAAGTGGACATGGTCATCTGATAAAATCACTGCCAAGTTTACAAGCAATGGTGGGAATAATCAGGGAGTTGGGCTTCAAAAGGAAAGGACTCCCTACAATCCATATTGCAAGTATGTTACTGTCCTTGATAACTGGCTTTACACTGACTGTGGCAACACTGGATACTTTATAGAAAATTGTAAGGCTAGAACTCAGTCCCAACTGAAAAACTATGTTTTTGTTGAAAAGGTAACTACTGCTAAGGAACCTGGTTCCTCCATTAAAAACGTGTATTGCCTTCTTGGACAAAAGAAATTTAATTCGCCCTTTTCCTCACTACAAGGGACCCAAACTTGTTTGGGTTTCTAAGTCTAATCCTTGATTTTCTTGTGCAGGGAGTAGTGAAAGGAAGCAACCAGAAATGGTATATGGATAGTGGCTGCTCTAAGCATATGACTGGATGCATCGATGATTTCCTTTCACTCAAAGCTTTGTAAGGAGGGAGTGTGTCCTTTGGAAATGGCAAAAAGGGATACATTCTGGGAGTAGGAAGAATTAGGAAGATGCTCACTCAATCAATTGAGAATGTGTACTATGTGAATGACTTGAAATAAAGCCTACTGAGTGTCTCTTGAATCTGCGACAAAGGAAACAAAGTAGAATTTTTATCAAAAACCTGCACAGTCACAGAAGTGGTTCTGTTGGCAAAATGATATAAAAACATCTATGTTGTTGATTTTGAGTCCTTGAACAATGTGGATCTTACATGTCTGAGTGCTATTGATGATGATGCTGATTTGTGGAACAGAAGATTGGGACATGCAAGCTTTTCATTGCTGAACAAGTTGGTCAAGAAGGACCTGGTCCATAGTCTACCCGAGTCAAGGTTTAATGGTCACAAAGTGTGCGGTGCTTGTGTAAGAGGAAAGCAAGTCCAGTCCTCTTTTAAGCCCAAGAATGAATTAAGCACCTCAAGACCACTTGATTTACACCATATGGATCTATGTGGACCTATGAGGGTTCCCAGTAGAGGATAAAGAAGTACATCCTTATCATAGTTAACGACTACTCTAGATTCACATGGACCTTGTTTCTCAGAACCAAGGATGAAACGTTTCCAGTTTTTGTTGCATTTGTGAAGCAGATTCAAGTGAAAATGAGCCATAATGCTGTAAGTATATGGTCTGATCATGGCACAGAGTTTGACATTTCAAAATCTGATGAATTCTGTGTTGAAAATGGCATAAGTCACAATTTTTCAAATCCTAGAAAACCCCAATAAAATGGTGTTGTGAAAAAAAATAGGACTCTTAAAGACATAGAGAGAACTATGCTAATTGACAACGGTGTAGCAAAAGGCTTCTGGGTAGAGGCAATCAACACTTCTTGCTACTTGATAAACAGGTGCATGATCAGGTCCCTTCTGAACAAAACTCCATATGAATTACTGAATGAAAGGAATCCCAAGCTAACTAACCTAAGAAGTTTGGATGCAAATGATTCATTCTAAATAATGGTAAGGAAGCTTTGGGAAAATTTGATTGCAAAAGTGATGAAGGAATCTTTCTTGGATATTCCTCACAAAGAAAATCATACAGAGTCTACAACAAAAGGACTCAATATGTTGAAGAAAGCATACATGTAATCTTTGATAAATCACACCACCTATGTGGGAAAAATTCACATGATAAGATTCATCAATACAGAGAGCAGTCGAAGGTTCCTACAGAAGTCATTGATATGGCATATGGAAAGGTAGAGATGATGAGCCAAGTCAAGGAATTCAACGAAGAAAATACAACAGAAACCTCAGCTGATGCTGATGAACCTGGTTCCTCCATCACAACAACTAAAGCAGAGGATAGAGTTGCTGATGCTGTGAAAGGAACTCCTGATGCTGAAGAGAGAAGTGGTACTCACCCATCCAAAAATGCCAACAATGGATCCCATTCTAATGAATATGGATCTTCTCACAATAAGATTCATGTGTCTAACTGGAAGCACAAAATTTCACATCCTCTCCAAAATGTGATCACTCCTCTTGATTCAGGAATTCAAACCAGATCAAAGACAAGAAACTCATTTTCCTTCTCAACTTTCCTTTCTCAAATTGAGCCTTAATATATCAAGGAAGAATTGAAAGATGCTGACTGGATTACTGCTATGCAATATGAACTTCATCAATTTGAGAGGAATCGTCTATGGCACCTGGTCCCTCGATCCTCAGATAGAACAGTCATAGGAACCAGGTGGATGTTCAGAAACAAGCTTGATGAATTTGGGAATACAATAAGGAACAAGGCCTGGTTAGTGGCTCAAGGCTACAATCAAGAAGGAGGGATTCACTATGATGAAACCTTTGATCCAGTTGCTCGTATGGAAGCCATCAAAATTCTCATTGCTTTTGCATCTCATATGAAACTAAAATTGTTCCAAATGGGTTTCAAAAGTGCATTTCTAAATGGATATTTAAAGGAAGAAGTCTTTGTCAAACAACCACCTAGGTTTGAGTGTCATAAGAATCCTGAACATGTATTCAAACTTGATAAGGCATTATATGGACTGAAGCAAGCCCCTCGTGCATGGTATGTAAGGTTGTCCAAGTTTCTTCTTGAAAATGGCTTTACAAGTTAATGTTGACCATATCATTTTTGGTGCAACAAACTACTCCTTGTGTGAGGAGTTTGCAAAGCTTATGAGAAGCTAGTTTGAAATGAGCATGATGGGGGAATTGAATTTTTTATTAGGGGTGCAAGTTAATCAAACCCCTAAGGGAGCGATGATAAGCCATCAGAAGTACATTAAGGAGCTCCTGAAGAGATTTGAGATGGAAAGTTCAAAAACCATTGATACTCCTATTACCAGTGCCATCTGTTTAGACTTGGATGAACCTGTTTCTCATATGAACGAAACCATATACAGAGGCATCATTGGTTCACTCTTGTATCTTACAACTAGTAGACCTGATATTGTATTTAGTGCGAGATTATGTGCTAGATTTCAATCTAGTCCAAATGAATCTCATTTCAAAGCTGCCAAGATGATTCTAAGGTATATTAAAGGAATGCAGGACCTGGTTCTCTACTATCCTTCAGGGGAAAATTTGACTTAATTGCGTATGCTGATGCTGATTATGCTGGTTATCTGGTGGATTGAAAAAGTACATCGAGAATGACACATTTTCTGGGATCATGTTTGATTTCATAGGGCACAAAGAAACAAAAATTTGTAGCTCTTTCAACTGCAGAAGCTGAGTATGTGGCAGCTGCCTCTTGCTGTGCTCAACTGTTGTGGATAAAGCAGCAATTGGAAGACTTTGGTGTATTTTCTAATTATGTGTCATTACTGTGTGAATACCAGTTCTCTCAACATGGAAAAAAACATGGTTCAACGTAAGACAACAAATCACATTGATGTGCGACATCATTTCTCAGAGACAATGTTGAAAAGGGTCTTATCTACATGAAGCTCTGCAAAACAGAAAACCAAGTAGCAATATCTTCACCAATGCAATGAGTAAAGAGAACTTTGAAAAGAATCGATTGACATTGGGGTTGATAAAATTGAACTGAGCATGAGGTCCCTCAGTGATTGGCTATGAAAGAATGAACAGGTAAAAACGGCTAAAAAGTGTGTCTTCTAGCAAGTTCTAACTCATCTCTATAATGTTACAGGTAGACACGCATGGCAACAACAGAGCAAACAAGTAGGTAATGACATTGCATCTTGGTAAGAGGATGAGGCTCATATTTACAAAAACTAAGTCAGGGAATCTGGTTCCCTTGACACAGGTTAGTAAATCCTTTGTATTCTCATGCACATTTTTAAACAACTATAAAAGTGTCACATCATTAAAAGTTTCAGTCTCTCTCTCTCATCTCTTAGAACTCAAATGCCACATCCATCACTAAATGACCCGTCTACATGGTGATTCGTACCCGTTTGTAACCAGTCCCTCACTTCCCTTAAATAACCCCAAAATCTATCTTTTTCCTCACTATCCACATCAAAGCCAAAATTTCCCTTTTCTCTATTGAAGAAAATACTTTTCTTTTCGTGTCCTCACTAAAAATCTCCACTATGTCTCAAAATCCAAAAGTTTTAGTCCCTAGTGTGTCCTTGTCTCATGAAGCACAGGAACGAGATTTGGAGTCCCCTCTGTCATCCAGTCCAAACCCCATACTAGACCAACAACCACCTACTACTTGCTCTCCAAGCCAGTGGAGTTATGGTTCTCACCGCAGTCGCAAGACTCAGAACCCCAAACGATTCATTGTTGCGACCTCTCCTTCTACCTCGCCAGAAAAGATGGCAGAAGGTGAAATAGTAGACAGAGATGCAGGTCAAGAAGTTTCTAGTTAGAAGGCTGGGGAGAGTGCTGAAACCTAATAGGATGTGGTTCATTGTAGTGAAGTCTCAGCAACGCCTATTTGTCACGACCCAAATCTCCCTCCTTAAGATGTCGTGATGGCACCCAGTCTCCACGACTAGGTAAGCATAACAGTTTCAGAATAATTGAAATAAAAGCAGAATTTAACCACTAAACTTCAACAGATAACTATATAACGGAAAATGCCGCTCGACATGTATAAGTAAACCCAACAAAACTGAATATACACAATTCCAAAAACCCAGTAGTCACAAGTCACAAGATCTAAGGAATAGTTCTAAGTATCTCTGTACATCCGTATCTACGAAAAATAAAGAATAAGCGATATAAAGGGGTTAGAGGGGGACTCCGAGGTCTGTGGACGCTGGCAGATTAACCTTGAAGTCTCCGAAGCAGCAGTAAGTTCGCTCAGCTAATCTAGTTGGTGGTACCTGGATCTGCACACAAAACATGTGCAAAAGAGTAGCATGAGTACACCACAACAATACCTAGTAAGTGACGAGGTCAGGTCAGGGTCCTATTGGGATATAATAATAAGGCATAAGATAAAACAATATGATGAAAAACTGAGAATTTAACAAGAAAATTACCGAAAGGTAACAATTCATCACTTAGAGGTACACAATAGGGGCGCTCCCGAGATACTGTCTCGTAGTCCCAAAAGTAAATATATTGGGGGATCTCTCGTGGTAACGCCTCGTAGTCTCAAAAGTAAATGTGCAGGCAGATCTCCTGAGGTACCGACTCGTAGTCCCAAAAGTAAATATGCAAGGGGATCTCCCGAGGTACCGCCTCGTAGTCCCAAAAGTAAACACACAACTCGAAATCAATAGCAACATAGGAAATCCTACAGTTTAAGACTAAATACGAGTCAAGGAAAAATAGAAAATCAACTAAGCATGCTGCACAAATTGTAAATAGTCATTTAAGACACGTAGACATGCGATATTAAGCTGAACAGGATAACTATACATGCTGGGATAACTCATTAAAGACATAACAAGTTATTGCTCAATGTAAAACCGGATTTTACAACAATTAGCCTGTGTACGTACCCGTCACCTCGCGTACACGGCACTCACATATTATAGAAGTGTCATAACAATACAATATCCTAAAGGGATTTCCCGCACACAAGGTTAGGCAAGAAACTTACCTCGAGCCAAGCTTAATCAATCAACACGAACGCCTTTTCCTCGGTATTCCGAATGGCCCAAATCTAGCCAAAAACAATTGCGTACTGTAAATACAACTATAATAAACTAATCTAAATAATGAAATCAAGACTTTAACAAGAATTTTGAAAATCGCCCCAAAAGGTCAACCCGAGCCCACGTCTCAGAATTGGGTAAAAGTCACAAAAGATGAACACCCATTCAACCACGAGTTAATTCGTACCAAAATTACTCAAATCCGATACCAAAATCTCAATCAAAACCCAAAAATTCGATTGAAGACTTTTTCCCACTTTTCCCCAAATTTCTCTACTCAAATCTTAAATTAGAAGATGAAATTAATGATATATTAGTGGGATACAACCAAAAACAAGTGAAGAATTATTACCCAATCAATGCCTCTAAAAATCCCTCAAAATCTCGTCCAAATCCGAGCTCTCTATCTCAAGTATTGATAAAAATGGCAAAACCCTCGATTTGAAATGTTTATATCTGCCCAGAGAATTCTTTCTTCGCGAACGCATCCTCCATCTCGCGTGCGCGTTGTACAAATAGCTACTGACCAAAAAATTCTTCTTAGCGAACGCGAGTGACCTGTCGGGAATGTGGAGCTTCCACTGCCTGCTTCTTGACGGACGCGTTCACCTCTACACGTTCGCGTAGGCCAATATCATGGTGACTCATCTGCTTTACTCTATGCGAACGCGAGGAACCTATCACGAATGCGTAGGCTTATGATCACAGTGCTTCACGAATGCGGGACGTACATCGCGAACGCGAAGTTTTAACTCTGGCAGCACTCCAACTTCCTCTACGTGAACATGTAGAAGGAAACAAGACACCAGCAGTAACTGATGCTTCAACTATAACATAGTCCAAATCTAGTCCGTTAACCATCCATAATCCACCCGAGGGCCCCAGGACCTCAACCAAACATACCAACAAGTCCTAAAACATCATACAAACTTAGTCGAGCCTTCAAATCACATAAAAAGGCTAAAAACACGAATCACACTCCAATTCAAACTTAATGAACTTCAAGCTTCAAACTTCTACAATCGATGCCGAAACCTATCAGAACACGTCTGATTGACCCCAAATTTTGCACATAAGTCATATTCGACATTACCAACCTACTCCAACCTCAAGAATTAGAAACCGACCCCGATATAAAAAATTCCACTCCCAGTCAAACTTCCCAAAAATTTAACTTTCGCCATTTCAAGCCCAATTTAGCTATAGACCTCCAATTCACAATCCGGACATGCTTCTAACACCCAACGGAACTAACAGAACTGACGAAACTCCATTTCTGAGTTGCCTTCACACAGTTCCATCTACGGTCAAAATCCTAGAACTTAAGCTTCCATTTTAGGGACTAAGTGTCTCATTTCACTCCAAACCAAAAACAAATCATCCCGGTAAGTCATATTAGCATAAAAAGTATGGGGAAAGCAAAAAAATCGGGGATCGTGGCTAATACTCTCAGAACAACCGGCCGGGTTATTACACCATTCCAGGCTTCGATTTGAATATTGCCAACTCTACAGGTAAGTGCATCAGTCAACATTCGAGGACGAATGTTCCAAAGGGGGGAATAATGTTACACCCCATGTTTTCGTATGTAAAAGTAAGACATAAGTAATTTGATGAAAACTCGGAAATGAGATATTACATCCCCCATTTTTGTATGTTAAAGTTTCGTCGTAAGTTAATCAACGTAAGTTCGGGATTGGGATTATTTTGAGGTAACAAGTATTATGCTATTTCAAACAAGGGATAAGTAAATTCGTGAAGGTGAGAGAGTAAGAAAATCAAAGAAAATAAGTTTCATCGAAGTTTGACAAGTTGGGATAAAATACGGTCCGAGCTATAATTAATTATGCGAGTAATTGGTTAATTATCGGGTAGCGGGATATTACCTAGTTAACTATTAAATTATGGGATAAGACTAAAACTAACACCCCCAAAACGTGGCAGTAAATAAGCCAACCAAACATATGACTAAGGGTCATATGATCTTTAGGTGTCAAATTAACAATTAGTCACTTTTACAAAAGCTTTTAACAAAGCTTCATTTCCATGTCTTGAATACAAAGACACAAAATCAAAACATTAGTTATTTTCCTACGGTTAGAACTTAAGAATGAATGAATAGTTAAATAAGTTCTATAAAAGCAGAACTTACAATTCTTCAACAAAGTTCTCATCTAAACCTTCATTAACAACGAAAATTCTTACAATCTAATTCTCTAACAAGGTTCCAAAGAGAATTTTTAAGAATCGTAGCAACGTAAAATTTTGCGGGTCTAAAGGTGCACGGTGCAATCTTCTCCAAGAATATTATATGAAGTTTTCCCTACTCCAGGTATGTTAAGGCTATCCCTTCTTTCTTTTTGGTATGATCTATAGGAATGAAAGAAACGAGAAAATGCACAACTTTCATAAAATACTCTATTCGTAGAAATGCTAAAGATGTGTATATTCTTATTCTTCCATGTATCATATTATTCTATCATATGTTTATGAGTCTCAGAAATATGTAAGTTGATAAAGTTTATTTCATGATATTAATCAGAGGCATAATGACCTTATGACGTACCGAGAGATTTTATTAACGTATTTCATTTGCATTTATACATGCACATTGATCCATGACCAGAGGGCGTTATATATATATGGGATATGGAAAAGGTTATGGCGTTATATACGCACCACCACCTGATCAGCTGGTATACGTTGATGATTTTTCCCATAGTGGCCGATATGATATGATGGGATTCCCTCAAAGGCCTGATGATGTTATGAAACATGTACTTATGCATTACATGACATTTATACGCATATGCATGAAATTATAAATATTTCATGATTTACAGAGCTATCCATACTTACAAGTTGAGTCATTTACTCTATATTTCTTCCATGTCTGTTATATACGTATTTATATGCATTACATACTCGGTACATTATTCGTAATGCCATCCCTTTTGCCTGCGGACATTGCGTTTCATGCCCACAGGGCCCGATAGACAGATCGAGAGCCCTCCAAGTAGGCTATCAGCTCAGTGGAAGATGTTGGTGCGCTCTATTATGTTGGTACTCAGTTGAGTAAGGTACCGGGTGCCCGTCACGGCCCATTGGTTTGGGTCGTGACGAAAGTGGTATCAGAGCAGTTCTGTCCTAGGGAGTCTACAAGCCGTGTCTAGTAGTGTCTTGTTTATGGGTGTGTCGTGCACCACACTTATAAGCAAGAGGCTACAAGGCATTTAGGACTGTCACTCTTTCTTCCTACTCTAGATCGTGTGGTAGAGCTCAGTTGTAAGAACTAAATTTCCTAAACTCTAACTTATTCATAATACGACGATGTCCACATCTAGAAAGACGCTTGATAAGAGATATAGGGCTGGAAGAATTGAGTCAAAGGAACTCGATTTCGCATGATGCTTATAATGAGTAAATGTAAGGTTCAATAGATCATGTGTGTACTAAGACGTGTAAACCGCTCGATAAGGATCCTTGAGGAAAGAATATCTATCCACCTATGGTAAAAGGAAATGAGAGATTCAGAACGTAGGTACAAGCTTCAACAAGTAAAAGGAGCAGGATGAGAAGGGTACTGGGTACCCAGTTAATAAAGACTAACGGTATTTTCAACCCACGCAGAGAAAAAAAAAGTGTGAGTTATCTTCAACAGTAATAGAGGTATGTATAATTGACCACACCCATCTCAGTTATGCCCCATTGGGGGCTAACAAGTGTAGTTTAAGAAAAGGACGTGATATTAGGATCTGGCTGGGGTTAGAGTAACCCAAAATGGAGAACGGATGGTTTGTGTTAGTTGACATTTCCGAAGGATATTACAAAGGTGCTAATAGAACTCCTTGTGAGACACCAAAATGGTGCACTCTAGAATATTACAATGAGATGTAATACTAGCATGATAAAAAAAATTCAGAAGATAAGCACTGAAATCCTGGAAGGAATAAATATTACCTTGATATGGTTCGTGTCCCTAGTACAGCAAGAACGTTAAGCAATGCAAAGAGCCACTGGATGAAGCAAAAGGGGAGCAAAAAGCAAGAGAAAGTCTTACTGTAGTTTTCAGAATAATGTGATAGATATAATATTAGAGGGAGGTAAGAAGAAAGTTAATGAAGCATTATGAGTAAGATATGATACATGGATGACAATGGTAGATCAAAAGGACGACAGTATTACAGAGTTTATAAAAAAAAGTGAGAGTTGACAGGCCTTGAGACAACAAAAGAATATAGGCCATAAAGTCTTATTCTCATTTCGAGAAATAAGTTCGCAACTCTGGCGCGATTACCAAAAGGAAAAGTTAGACCCCAAAGTAATAGAAACTAGTACGGATTGGTGAACAAGGTAAGCTAAACATGAATTAGGGACTGGGTGATTGATACTAGTCGGCATCATGAGAAATTTCAGATTTTGTTCCGGCAATAATAGATGAACAATAGAAGAAGATTCGTGAGAAATTCAGGGAATGGTCATTCAGGAATATGCTTCCCTAAAGCAAGCAATGGGAGCAAAGTTTAGCTTAAGGAACTGTATGTGCCAGTTATACTAAGTGTCACCCTCGTGAGTAAGGAATTTTATTATCCTTGATACAGAAGGATTACCGGAAGATGAGTAAGGGTCATCGATAATGTGAAAAGATTCCAAAGATGAAGAGATAAAACATCTGTAGGTAGGTCATCATATCTCTAAATCTTAGTACTTCCTCAAAGGGGGGAATATGGAGTGACGTGATATTAAGTTAGAATTAAGTGGTTCTAGTAACAATTGAGTGGTAAAGAAGGAATGCGATAAAAATGAGAAAGGGATGAAATTGCACTTATTCAAGACCTACAGATATGCTACGATTCCAGGACATTACGCAAACACGATGTCAAGGAGAGGAAGTAAGGGTTTCTGCCTGAGATGTTATTGATAAATAAGGAGCCATTATGAGACATAAGTTAAGACAAAGAAAATAACCCAAGAAAGATTTCCCAGAATATCGATATGAGAACAGGACAACGAGTAGTTAGTAGTTGATTCAGGAAGAGCCTAGTTATGGCTAGACAAGAGGATACAAACAAATCAACGGATTGAGCAATATAGACACAGCGAACTCCAACGTGGGAAATTCAATCGCAGATATGACATTATAATATTTGAGGAGTATTTAGATAGGAGTTGGGGTAGTTAAAGATACCATATGAGTGTTATGAAAATAAAGGAGAGTCCCATTGGGAAGACGGTCAAAACTTATACTTCAGTTCGGAAAGCAACTGTGCGAGCACATGAGTGTGGAGAGACAGAAGGTCTCCCTAAGTAATCAATGAAAGACTAGCTGAGGAGATAAGCAAGAAGGCTTCAACATAAGCAGAGTGACCTAAAGAGGAAATGGTCTTGTAACAAGAGTATCACTACAACATTGTATGCACTCCATAAGAAAGTGGCACCTATCGTGGTTGATGAACGAGAAGGAAAATCAAAAGTAATATTCGAGATCGCATGAGTTGCACAGAAATTCTGGCATGCGTGGGAACAATGATAAGCTAAGTATGCACGCAACAAGGAGGCAAAAGACTAGGAAAAGTAATAGCTTATGTTTAAAGAAAGTTGAGAAGGAACGAAAGGAACTATTTGATCAATGATCCAGAGTTGGTTACGTTATGAATGCACTTGCGATTTTATACATATATGTTGACAATCCTACAGCTTTAGAAGACTCCAATATAAGTTAAAAGGAAGAATTGGGTCCAGGTTATAGACGAAGAATATGATTGTTAGAAGATTATATCGTGGATATTCTATAGCATCCATGAAGGACTAAAGTAATAACTAATACCATGAGTCGCAGATCGGAAGATAGCTTAAGCCTACAGGAAGGTTGATCAAAGGAAAGAGGAAACTAAATAGTAACATCAACTAAGTAAATCAGGAGTCTAATTATTGGACCCAAAAAATTTTAGACCTCATGATTGAGAACATTACAGGATGAATCTTAAATATTAGAGGTACAAGAGAGATACTACAGTAGCCATATTCTATAGGGGCATCATAAGAATACAAGCCACATAAGAAGTCAGTGTTAAACTCTCACCGGATTATGTATACACTAGAGGTGAAAGTATTATAATAAGTTTCAAGCTATGGATGTGAATTAAACCTATATGGAAAGAAGGTCATGAAAGGGATACAAGATATGATGCAAGAGTTTAAGGTAAGTAAGGTAAAGGTGGACAACGTACGCAATATTCAAATTCAGAAGGTTGTGAATTGTCCATATTTTGGACAAAAGGCTAGAAGCGCTGGGATTCAGTGTCCAGGAATGATAGAAGCGTCGTCAGTGGCATATATTCCAACCTATGGTTTTTAAATATCGAGAGATCTAGTTAAGAAAGAAAAGAGGAGTTAGAAACGATGTGATGTCTTGCTTGATGTTCTAAAATAACACAAGGAAATCGATGGTGCAAGCAAGTTGAAGGAATGTTGCAAGCTAAAGTATGTAGAGCGACGAGATTTTAGGGAGACAGGAGTAAGGATAAGAAACTGCAAGTGAGAAGGTGACGAGAATGGATTAGTACTCGGGATTAATCCCATGAAAACAAGAAGAAATGAAGATTTCTCTAAGTTATAAAAGCTCAGTATAGCCTGACTAAACACAAAGAAGTCTAAGACTAATGACATTTAGAATAGATCGTATGTTGCCCTGGTAGGAGAATAAGGGTGTAATTGTGGTAGGTAAAGGATGACGTTTGAGCCTTCGATTGAGTTATAATTTGAAAAGAAAAGGGGGATTTCATGAGTTGTACGGGATTAGATTAACCCCCAAAGGATGAATCACATTGGAATACTATGAAATACGGTTATGGAAGTATAGTATCGCCCCAGATGGATCAGTCTAGTCACTTAAGATATCCCCCGATGATACGTAAGCCTTAGTGACTATGTATTACGTAAGAGGTTTCAAATTATCTATAGTAGATTGCATATCAACATTGAGGTGAATCAACAATGGATGGATAAAAGTTATAGAGTATGAGATAAGATTAGGCAATTGAACAGTAAGTAAAAATCATTAAAGGATTTAGATTTATGCATATAGGATAAGCAACGAGAATAACCTGGAGTTTGGTAGCAGACCTCAGTAACGATAAGTCGAAGTAAGAATTATGGTACATTATGACCTACCTAGATGCAATAAAATCATGCGGATGGATAGCCAGGTCTATGAAATAAGATAAAGCAATATTCGTAAATTCGACAAAGTACCGAGCAAAGAACTTCAGTACACTATATGCCAGAGGGACATCTGGTCAAGTTCTGCAGATGTTCCCAAAAGTGAAGCCTAGAGATTGGCTAAAAGCTAAAGAGAAGAGTAGTGTAGGCGCACATACAAGGAAAATGTCGAACATGCTACATGACAGAAGATAGCAACAGATTCCCACCACAAGTCGTGGTGTGAGAAAGAGGCCTAAAAGGGGGAATGCCTTGGCCTTTGTATTTGTTCAAAGCACAGTCTCCTAAATGGCAAGAAGAGTATTAAAGAATTCGCAAAAGATATGAGTTATGATAATGATAAGTGCATCAGTCAACATTCGAGGATGAATGTTCAAAAGGAGGGAATAATGTTACACCTCATGTTTTCGTGCGTAAAAGTACGGCATAAGTAATTTTTTGAAAACTTGAAAATGAGATATTACATCCCGCATTTTCGTATGTTAAAGTTTCATCGTAAGTTAATCAACGTAAATTCGGGATTGGGATTATTTTGAGGTTACAAGTAATATGGTATTTCAAACAAGGCATAAGTAAATTCGTGAAGGTGAGAGAGTAAGAAAATCGAAGAAAATAAGTTTTGCCGAAGTTTGACAAGTTGGGATAAAATACGGTCCAAGCTATAATACTCGGTATTTATGGACTAGTGCCATACAAGGTACCACATGACCATAATAGTATGGTGTATAAAGTATATTAAAAATAAGTAGAATTTTAAGTAATTTGAGACAATTATTAATTATACGGGTAATTGGATAATTATCGGATAACGGGACATTACCTGGTTAACTATTAAATTATGGGATAAGACTAAAACTAACACCCCCAAAACGTGGAAGTAAATAAGCCAACCAAACATATGACTAAGGGTCATATGATCTTTAGGTGTCAAATTAACAATTAGCCACTTTTACAAAAGCTTTTAACAAAGCTTCATTTTCATATCTTGAATACAAAGACACAAAATCAAAACATTATTTATTTTCCTCAGTTAGAACTTAAGAATAAAGGAATAGTTAAAGAAGTTCTACAAAAGCAGAAGGTACAATTCTTCAACAAAGTTCTGATCTAAACCTTCATTAACAGCGAAAATTCCTACAATCTAATTCTCCTACAAGGTTCCAACGAGAATTTTTAAGAATCGTTGTAAACTTTTGCGGGTCTAAAGGTGTATCGTGCAATCTTCTCCAAGAATATTATACGGCGTTTTCCCTACTCCAGGTATGTTAAGGCTATCCCTTCTTTCTTTTTGGTATGATCTATGCGAACGAACGAAACGAGAAAATGCACAACTTCCATAAAATACTCTATTCGTAGAAATGCTAAAGATGTGTATATTCTTATTCTTCCATGTGTCATATTATTATATCATCTGTTCATGGGTCTCAGAAATATGTAAGTTGATAAAGTTTATTTCATGATATTAATCAGAGGCATAATGGCCTTATGACGTACCGAGAGATTTTATTAACGTATTTCATTTGCATTTATACATGCACATTGATCCATGACCATATATATATATATCAGCTAGAATACGTTGATGATTTTGCCCGCAGTGGCCGATATGATATGAAGGGATGCCCTTAAAGGCCTCCTGATGTTATGAAACATGTACCTATGCATTACGTGACATTTATGCGCGTATTCATGACATTATAAATATTTCATGATTTACAGAGCTATCCATACTTACAGGTTGAGTCATTTACTCTATATTTCTTCCATATCTGTTATGTATGTATTTATATGCCTTACATACTCAGTACATTATTCGTAATGCCGTCCGTTTTGCTTGCGGACATTGCATTTCATGCCCACAGGGCCCGATAGACAGATCGAGAGCCCTCCAAGTAGGCTATCAGCTCAGTGGAAGATGTTGGTGCGCTCCATTTGCTTCGGAGTTTCTCGTTTGGTTAGTATTATTTAGATGTGTATCTCTTTATGGTGGGACTCTGTCCCGACATTGATGAAAATTATGTATTCTTAGAGTCTTGTAGACAGATGTCATGTACGTAAAAGATTGTATGGCCTCGTCGGCCTATGTTCAGTATACGAGTCGATATTTGATCGTATAGGCCCGTATGTCTTAAGTATAAGTTGGTACCTCACATTGTATTTTACTTATCTCAAGGAAGCCTTCCGGCTCAGTTATCTACGTAGTATGATACATTATGCTGGTACTCGGTTGAGTAAGGTACCGGATGCTCGTTATGGCCCATTGGTTTAGGTCGTGACACTGCTTGTCCAAAATGGCCACCGACTCTTCAACATAAGATAAATCCTTGTCCAATTGGACTGAGTTGAAATCCAACACATGAGACGGATCATCGTGATACTTTTGGAACAAGGAAACATGGAACACTAGATGAACTGCAGAGAGACTAGGTGGTAGTGCAAGTCTGTAAGCCACCTCTCCAACCCTCTAATGAATCTCAAAAGGCCCGATATATCTAGTGGTCAACTTGACCTTCTTTTCGAACCTTATAACACCCTTCATGGGTGAAATCCAGAGCAAGACCCGCTCCCCAAAAATGAATACAACATCGCGAACCTTCCGATCCGCGTAACTCTTGTGTCTGTACTAGGATGTACGAAGTCGATCCTGAATCACCTTAACCTTCTCCAAAGCATCCTGAACCAAGTCTGTACCCAATACCCTAGCCTCGCCCAACTTTAACCAACCCACTGGAGACCGACACCGCGCACCATACAGAGTCTCATACGGTGCCATCTGAATGCTTGATTGGTAACTGTTGTTGTAGGAAAACTCCGCAGGTGGAAAGAAGTGATCTCAAGAAACCCCAAACTCCATCACACATGCACCGAGCATATCCTCCAGTATCTGAATAGTGCGCTCGGCCTGCCCTTCCATTTGAGGGTGAAATGGTGTGCTCAACTCAACCTGAGTACCTAACTCATGTTGTATAGATCTCTAGATTCGTGATGTAAAATGAATACTCCGGTCAGAGATGATAGATACTTGCACTCCATGAAGCCTGAAAATATCGTGGATATAAACTCGACCAAGATGCTCGGAAGAATAAGTAGTCATCACATGAATGAAATGAGTTTACTTGGTCAGCCTATCCACAATCACCCAAACTGCATCAAACTTCATCTGAGTCCGTGGAAGCCTAAAAACGAAATCCAAAGTGATCCGCTCCCATTTCCACTCCGAAATATCTAGCTTCATGAAGCAATCTACTTGGCCGTTGATGCTCATACTTCACCTGCTGGCAATTTAGACACCGAGCCACATACTCTACTATGTCCTTCTTTATTATCCTCCACCAATAATGTTTCCTCAAGTCCTGATACATCTTCATGGCACCTAGATAAATAGAGTACCGCGAACTATGAGCCTCTTAGAGAATAAACTCAAGCAAACCATCTACATTGGGCACGCATAGCATTCCCTGCATCCTCACAGCACCATCATCTCCAATACTGACCTCCTTAGCATCACTGTGCTGAACCGTGTCCCTAAGGACAAGCAGATGGGGATCATCATACTGACGCTCCCTGATATGATCATAAAGAGAAGACTGAGAGATCACACAAGAAAACACTTAACTAGGCTCAGAATCACAAACTGGTTGGCCAGAGCCTGAACATCCAACGCCAATGGCCTCTCTTCTACTGTAGATATGCTAAGCTCCCCAAACTCTCCGCCCTGCGACTCAAAGTATCGGCCACCACCTTGGAATTCCCGGAATGGTACCAAATGGTGATATCATAATCCTTAAGCTACTCCAACCACCTCCGGTGACGCAAGTTAAGATCCTTCTATTTCAAAAGATGCTACAAACTCCGACGATCAGTATAGATCTCACAATAGACACCGTACAAATTCTATGGCCAATTCTTCAAGGCATGAAGAATAGCTGCTAACTCAAGGTCGTGGACAAGATAGTTATTTTCGTGCACCTTCAATTGTTTGGGCGTGTAGGCAATCACCCTACCATTCTGCATCAACACCGCACCGAGACCAATCCGCGATGCATCACAATATACAGTATGAAACCTCGAACCTGTAGGAAATACCAACACTGGAGCCGTAGTCAAAGCTGTGTTGAGCTTTTGGAAGCTCTACTCACACTCCTCTTTCCACCTAAACGGAGCACCCTTCTAGGTCAGCCTGGTCATAGGTGTTGTGATAGATGAGAAACCTTCCACAAATCAACTGTAATACCCCACCAAACAAAGAAAACTCCAGACTCCGTAGCTGAGGACGGTCTAGGACAACTCTGCACTGCTTTAACCTTCTTCGGATCCACCTGGATCCCATCACTCGATACTAAATGACCCAAGAATACCACTGAGTCTAGACAAAACTCACACTTTGAAAATTTTGCATATAACTTCTTTTCTCTCAAGGTCTGGAGCACAACCCTCAGGTGCTGCTCATGATCCTCCCGAGTCCGGGAGTACACCAAAATGTCGCCAATAAACACAATGATGAAAAAGTCAAGATAGGGCCGGAACACACTGTGTATCAAGTGCATGAATGTTGATGGGGCGTTGGTCAGTCCAAAAGACATCACAAGGAACTTGTGGTGACCATACCGAGTCCTAAAAGCAGTCTTCGGGATATCTAGCTCCCGAATCTTCAACACATGATAGCGTGAACACAAGTCAATCTTGGAGAACACCCTAGTACCCTGTAACTGATCAAATAGGTCATCAATACGGGGTAATGGATACCTGTTCTTCATTGTAACTTTGTTCAACTGGCGATAATCAATGCACATAAGCATAGAACCATCTTTTTTCTTCACAAACAAGATTGGAGCACCCCAAGGAGACACACTGGGCTGAATGAAGCCCTTATTAAGCAACTCCTGTAACTGCTCCTTCAAATTCTTCAACTCTGGAGGAGCCATATGATATGGAGGAATAGAGATGGGCTGGGTGCACGGCAACAAATCAATACCGAAGTCAATATCTCTCTCGGGCGGCATGCCCGGAAGATCAGCTGGAAATACATCCGGAAAGTCCCTCACTGCTGGAACTGACTCAACTTTAGGGGTATCAATACTAACATCTCTCACATAAGTTAGATACACACCACACCTTTTCTCAACCATTCATTTAAGAAATGAAATAACTCTGCTGGGAGTATACTCTAAGTTACCTCTCTATTCTAATCGCGGTAATCTTGGCATAGCCAGTGTCACAGTCTTGGCATGACAATAAAGAATAACATAATGGGGCGACAACTAGTCCATGTCCAAAATAATATCAAAATCTACCACACTGAGCAATAATAAATCGGCTATGGTCTCAAAACCACTATGAAAAACCAAACACGACCGATACACACGGTCCACAATAATAGGATCTCTCACAGGTGGAGACACATAAATATGAGAACTCAAAGAATCACGGGATAATCCCAAATACATAGCAAAATAAGAGGACATATAGGAATAAGTGGAGCCTAGATCAAATAAAGCCGATGCATCTCCATGACATACTAGAACATTAACTATAATTATAGAGTTGGAAGCAACTGCCTCTGTATGAGCAAGAAGAGCATAATATCTGGCCTGGCCTCCCTCTCTATGATGACCTCTACCTGCCCGACCTACACCTCGAGCTAGCTGAGTAGGTGGAGTAGTAGCTGGTGCTGTAATCATTGCCTGGGGACCTGGTGGAGCACGCGGTGCATGAGTAGTCTGTGCAGGTGCACCCCTCCTAAGTCTGGGGCAATCCCTCACTATATGGCGAGTGTTGTCACACTCAAAACAAGCTCTCAGAGGGCGTGGCTGTTGTGGCTGGCTCGGGCTAGGTCGGCTGGACTGACCACTGAAAGCACCCTGTACATGAGGTGCACTAGACACTGGCGGTGCATAATAAGTCTCATGGGGCCTAGGAGGGGTCGTAATACCACTGGCAGCTGGAAGTGCTGAATGAACGGGGCGACTCACATAGCCCCGACCATGACAAGCTGCAGCTAGGGTACGAGTACCACTGTAAGTGCCAGACTCTCGAGACCTCTTCCCCTCCATGTCCTCTTTCTCCCGAGCAAGCATACGCTCCAATATTCCAGCAATCCCCACAACCTGCTAATATGCAATATCCATCTCCAACTCCCGAGCCATGCTAATCCTGATACTGGGTTTGATCCCCTCGATAAACCAACGGACCCTCTTTCGAACTGTAAAAACCAAGGCTGGTGCATGTCTAGCCAAGTTGCTGAAGCAAATCGCATACTCTGACAATGTCATAGAACGCTGGCGCAACTGCTCAATCTCCGTGCGCCATACATCTCTGAGACTCTGGGAACATACTCCCTCAAGAACATATCCAAGAACCGAGTCCAAGTAAGTGAAGCTTCCTCAGTCGGACTACCCAACTCATAAGCACGCCATCACTGATAGGTTGCTCATCTGAGATGGAACATAGTGAAAGAAACCCCACTCGAGTATGCTACACCAATAGTACAGAGAATACAGTGACACTCCTCAAGAAAACCCTGGGCATCCTCTAACGACAAGCCACTGAAAGTAGGAGGGTGGTACTTCATGTACCTCTCAAGTCTGAGCTACTCCGCCTCAGAAACTACAGCCTTAACCTTGAGTTGAACTAGAGCTACCGGCTACATCGGTATGCTCTCTGGAACCTAGCTGACCTGAACCTGCTGCTCTGGGGTACGGGTGACGGGAGTCTATGCTCCTCCCTCGGCCTGAGATGTGGCTGGAGCGAGTGGGATCAATCCAGCCTGATCTAAGGTGTTGAACGTGATCAGAAACTAGGCTAGAGTCTCCTGGAGGGCTGGTGCAGCAACAGGTGCCTCAGGTGCCTACCCTCCAGCTGGAGCTACTTGGGTCTCCTCTGTAGCAACTCGTGCGGGTGCTCTGGCTACACCATGTGAACGTCATCGGCCTCTACACCGGCCCTAGCCTCTCGTGGCCCTAGCAGGTGGAACGGGTGCCTGATCATCTGATTTGGTTGTACGTGTCCTCACCATCTATAAGGGAATAGAAGACAAAAGTTTAGAATTTCGAAGTCAATAATTTCGCACGACAAGGAATCAAGGAAGTGAAAATTTTCTAATAGTTCCATAGCCTCCCGAAGATAAGTACAGATGTTTCTGTACCGATCCGCGAGACTCTGCTAAACCTGCTTGTGACTCACAACACCTATGAATCTAGAGCTCTGATACCAACTTGTCATGACCCAAATCTCCCTACATAAGAAATCATGACGGCACCTAATCTCTATGACTAGGTAAGACTAAGAGTTTCAGAATAATTGAAATAAAAGTAGAATTGAACCACTAAACTACAACATATAACTAAATAATGAAAAATATTGCTCGGCATGTACAAGTAAAACCTACAAAATGAATATACACAATTCCCAAAACACGGTAGTCGCAAGTCACAAGCTCTAAGGAATAGTTCTAAGTATCTCTGTACATCTGTATCTAGGAAAAATAAAGAAGAAGCAACATAAAGGGGATAGAAGGGGACACCGAGATATGCAGATACTGGCAGATATACCTTGAAGTCGCCGAAGCAGCAGTAAGTACGCTCAGCTAATAGCGGGGCTGGTAGGTGGTACTTGGATCTACACACAAAACATGTGCATAAGAGTAGCATGAGTACACCACAACTGTACCCAATAAGTGTCGAGCCTAACCTCGGTAGGGTAGTGACGAGGTCAGGTTAGGGCCTTACTGGGATATAATAATAAGACAAGATATGACAATATGATGAAAAACTAAGAATTTAACAAGAAAATTTACAGAAAGGTAACAACTCAGCACATAGAGGTACACAACAGGGGCGCTCCTAAGATACCGTCTCGTAGTCCCAAAAGTAAATATACAGGGGGATCTTTTGTGTTACCGCCTCGTAGTCCAAAAGTAAATCTGCAGGGGATCTCCCTAGGTACCTCCTCGTAGTCCCAAAAGTAAATATGCAAGGGGATCTCCCGAGGTACCGCCTCATAGCCCAGAAATTAAATACGGAAGCGGATCTCCCGAGGTATCGCCTCATTGTCCCAAAATAAATACACAGATCAAAATCAATAGCAACAACGATTAAAAGGAAGAAATCCTACATTTTAATACTAAATAAGAGTCAAGGAAAAACAAGAAATAAACTAAGCATGCTGCATGGATTGCAAATAGGCATTTAAGACACGTAGACATGCGATATTAAGCTGAACAGGATAAGTACACATGCTAGGATAACTCATTAAAGACATAACATGTTACTCCTCATTGTAAAACCAGATTTTAAAACAATTAGCGGTTGTACACACCCGTCACTTCGCGTACACGGCACTCACGTATCATAGAAGTGTCACAACAGTACCAAAACCTAAGGAGATTTCCCCCACATAAGGTTAGGAAGCCACTTACCTCGACCCAAGCTAAATCAATCAACAAGAACGCCTTTTCCTCCGTTTTCTGACTTTGAATGGCCCAAATCTAGCCAAAATAATTTCATACTATAAATACAACTATAATAAACAGTTCTAATTAATGAAATCAAGACTTTAACCAGAATTTCAAATATCACCCCAAAAGGTCGACCCGACCCATGCTCGAAATCGGGTAAAAGTCACAAAATATGAACACCCATTCAACCACGAGTTTGCTCGTACCAAAATTACTCAAATATGATACCAAAATATCAATCAAAACCCAAAAATTCGGTTGAAGGACTTTTCCCACTTTTCCTAAATTTCTCAACCCAAATCTTAAATTAGAAGATGAAATTAATAATAGATTAGTGAGATACAACCAAAAACAAGTGAAGAATCATTACCCAATCGATGCCTATGAAAATCCCTGAAAATCACGTCCAAATCCGAGCTCTCTATCTCAAGTTTTGATAAAAATGGCAAAACCCTCGATTTGAAATATTTATATCTGCCCAGCGAATTCCTTCTTCGCGAACGCGGCCTCATTCTTACGTTCACGTATAACAAATATCTACTAACCAAAAACTCCTCCTTCGCGAACACGAGTAACCTCTTGTGAACGCGGAGCTTCTACTGCTTGCTCCTTGGCGAACGCGTTTGCGTAAGCTAATTTCCTGGTGACTCATTTGCCTTTCCTCTACGTGAACTTGAGGACCCAATCGAGAACGTGTAGGCCTAAGATCACAATGCTTCACGAACGCAGCACATACATTGCGAATGCGAAGGCTTAACTCCAGCAGCACTCCAACTTCCTCTACGCGAACACGGGAGAACCTTCGTGAATGCGTAGAAGCAAACCATACACCAGCAATAGCTGATGCTTCAGCTATAACACTAAGTCCAAATCTAGTCTGTTAACCATCTGGAATCCACCAAAGGCCCCCGGGACCTCAATCAAACATACCAACAAGTCCTAATATATCATACGAACTTAGTCGAGCCTTCGAATCACATAAAAAAATGCTAAAAACATGAATCGCACTCCAATTCAAACTTAATGAACATGAAACTTCAAACTTCTACAGCCGATGTCGAAACCTATTAGAACACGTCCGATTGACCCAAATTTTGCACACAAGTCATACTTGACATTACATACCTACCCCAACTTCTAGAATTTGAAACTAACCCGGATATCAAAAAGTCTACTCCCGGTCAAACTTCCCAAAAATCCAACTTTCGCCATTTCAAGCCTTATTCAGCTACAGACCTCCAATTCACAATCCGGACACGCGTCTAAGTCCAAAATCACCCAACGGAGCTAACGGAACTGACGAAACTCCATTTCAGAGTTGCCTTCATACAGTTCCATCTACAGTCAAAATCCTAGAACTTAAGCTTCCATTTTAGGGACTAAGTGTCCCATTTCACTCCAAACCAAAAACAAATCCTCCCGACAAGTCACATTATCATAAAAAGATACAGGAAAAGCAAGAAAATAGGGGATCGGGGCTAATACTCTCAAAACAACCGGTCGGGTCATTACACCATTCCAGGATTCAATTTGAATATTGCCAACCCTACAGGTAATACTCCTTTTGTACCCTCTGACTCTACTTTGGGGGTAGATGAACAAGAAGCCATTGAGAACATGTTGTTAATCACTTCGATGCTAAGCCGTTAAACAGAAATGGGGAAAGCTGGTGAATGAGGAAGAAGTGCCTCCAGCACTTGCTGTTGATGTTGATGATGAATAGGTGAATGAGGAACCTGCTTCCTTGATTCGTAAGTCCTCTAAGAAACCTGTAATTCCAAAACCTAGGAGAGAGCTATCTGTGAAAGACGTGGAAGTCGAAAATGTTAAGTTAGACAAGTCTGGTGAAAACGTGTCTGAGAAATTTGGTGAGAAATTGTCTGAGAAGTCTGCAAAGAAAGATAAAAGTGTGAGAATGTCCGTGAGAAGGCTGGTAACAATGAGGAACCTGGTTCCTCCAAGAAGGCCAAGGTGGGCGTGGCCAAGGATTAAGGAAGAAAAAACCTGAGAAAACAGAAGGTGCTGTGGGGCAGAACATTTTCCCCTGATATTCTTGACATGACAGCGATGTGCCAACTAGTTGATATATGTGAATTTCAACAACGGACACACTTGTTCACCAATGAGAGCCCTAAGGTGTATTAGGAAGAAATGCATAGCTTATATGTAGACATGTTCACAGTGGAAGAGGATAACATTTTTTTGAAGGTCAATATCGTAGACTTTGTGATGGATGAGGATGTGTTGGAAATCATTTTGGGAGTGCCTACTGAAGGAATATCGTCCATTGAGGGGACCTGTTCTCCCAATTTCAGAAGAATCATTATGAAGGATAATGTAGTGCAGCAAGGGGAATGGTGGCAGAAGAAAACTTTTCTTCTGGTGTATCAACTGTTGTTCGGGATGGTGAAAAAGGTTTTGCTTCCATGTGTAGAAAGGCGTTCCATTACGTCAAGAGCAGATTTGTTCCTAATGGAAGCACTGGATTCCTACACTACTATCAATCTGCCTGGACTCATAATAGAGCACATGAAGAAAGTGGAAGATTTCAAATATGGTAATCATGGATTTCCTTACGGGTTCTTACTCACTAAGGTATTTAACTTCTTCAAAATCCCTTTTGGAAAAGTAACAGTGCAAACTCGAAAGCAAACATTCTCCAAAACAACCTTAGAAGAGTGTGAGTGCATTGATAAGAAAGGAGGGGTTCGCAGCAATTCCACTATTTCTCAATTAATTGATGCTCAGAATGATGCCAATGAAGAGATAAGGAAGTTGAAGGCACGATATGTTATTCTTGAAGGGCAGCTTAGTCAGTCCTAGGAGGCACCTGGTTCCAGCAGTGCACAAGGCACAAAGGTTGCCCGTCTGACCAAGGAAAATGCAAATTTCAGGAAACAGGTCGAGGACATGAAGGAACGGCTGCTTAATGAGAAAGTGTCTGCAAATGCCCAAATGAATATTTTCCTCAGAACCCTTGCCTCTTCATCCCTGCCTCCCCCTTCTAGTGGTCCTTAAAACAGTTCCCTTCCTAGTGTTCAGTGAAAAGTTGTCTGTCCTACCTTGGCCTTTTCTTTGTTTTGTTGCTTTTGTGGCTGGTACTTTTAAGCTGTTTTGATTTTTGAATGGTTGTGTAGCAATGTTACTACTATTTATATTCTCTTTTTTTTTTAATTTATTAAGCGTTTCGTCCATTTATTATGCATGTTATACTCTTATGCTCTATTTTGAGCCATTATTGTGTGCATATATGTGGCATGAGTTAACCATGCTTGACTTTTTTCTTGTTTATTATTTTTGAATCTTATTTTTATGATACCAAAAGGGGAAAAATTAATTGAGAATGGGACAGGTTTAGGAGGAAGGGGGAATTCAGGAAATCTTGTATGGTAATCTGGTCCTCAGGGAGAACTTCAATTATAAGTTTGTCATCATCAAAAATGAGAAAATTGATAAGTTATGTGTGGATTTTTATATTTTGATGATCTAACAAACATTATGATGAAAACCAGATCAGGAACCTGTTATATATCTGCAAGGCGCCAAAGCACAATAAATCTCAAGTCGGACATAAATTTCAACCAGCTAGAGTCAAAGAGACGACAAAAAGAACAGATGGGCATCAGTTCCCTTGCTGACTGTACCAATCACAGCTGTAAATTCGCTGCAATTGTTCCTCTGCACATACGCAATAGTGCAAATAGTGGAAAATTCAATTTATGGGGAATGCCTTGTATTGGATATTTTCTTGCATCATCCAAGTGACATCACTTGGATCTTATAAACATGAAGCAATGAAGAAAAAAGAACAATGGAACAAACGACCAGTTTGCAGCTCTGTGTTATCAATATGTCCTTAGTTTTTTTGTATTGTGTTAAGGCGAACTACTTGTAATTCCTACTTAGCTTAGCTAGAAGCATTATGTAGGAAACTATTTGTAAAAGCATAAACCTTGTGTTTGTGTCTTTGCTAGAGTTAGTTGAGTTGTGAGCTTTATAATAAAGTTATTACAAAGAGGATTGTCATAAAGTTAATATAGGTGAGTGAGGGATTAAGAGTTTAATTCCTAGATTACAACCTAGTTTCTCGGTTAGTGAAGGTAAAATCCGACAAGTGTAGATCGTGGTTTTAATTCCCGTGGGCTGGGAGTTTTCCAGGTAAAACTCTGTTGTGCCATTTACTTGTCTCTTATTATGTGTGTTTTGTGGGAATCGATCGAGAACCAGGTTCTCTATACAGTTTGTCTAAGTTTCCATCATATGCCAACCAAGACAATTTCTCTCTAGCACAGTATCCCTTCCCTCTCCTTTGAAAAACCATGAACTTTGCAAAATATCGTGTTCTCTAATGTGTATGGAATGATCGGAGTTTCCCTACCCCATATGCATTTCCGTACAAGATGTAATAAGAAGAGGGAAAAAATATAGAAATGGGATTTAATTTGTCGTACTGAGCAAGTTATTTTTAAAATAAAACAAACGTGCTCCTAAAGTCGGCTGGCTACGACTTATAAGATAAGTATCACATAAGGATGTGATAAAATGGAACCAAATTTATTCTCCATTAACTAGAGGTTTCTAATTCTAACCTTAAAAATAAAGTTAAATTTTTACGATGAAAAAATCTGAAGTTTCCGTAGTAAACTTCTATACGGGTAAAATTGGGGATATAGCATACTCCGATTTTCTGGTGAAGAAAACAGAAGAATGAAACGGACGCATGAGACTTAAATCGAGGCTGGGAATCTTTCGTATTGAGACCCACGAAAGAAGAACGATGTGTTAATAACCGGGCATGATAAAGCAATGCTCCCCGTACCCAGAACGAGTTCTAAAACCTCGGGAAACACAATAAATAGTTGCACACGACAGATAAAGGGATGTGATATTCGTACTCGATCGAATATCACGATGTAGATCTCGCTCGGTTATGGATCAGTACCTAATGGGAAAGGAAGATTTTTACCTTTTTTAGACTTGTACTAAGGATGAAACACTCCTACTATATAAATGGGAGGCTCTTTCTTTTGATAGACACATTGTAACATGCAAATCAACGCAATACAAACGCATTTCTTTGCTTTCTAGCAATTGTAGAAGCTCTTACTTAACTATTTGTTCTTCATCCGATTTCGATTCGAACCAGGGGTCTGATCTAGGGCAAAACTACTGTTCAATCTAGACTCGAAGTAGGCCGTAATATTACTACAAGTCTGAGCATTCATTTTATCTTTACCTCGTGTATCTAGTATTCTTTATTATTTTTGTTGAACCAATCCACGTATAAATTTAATTGTTATCCGATTTTGGGGTAAACAGCTTAGCGCCCACCGTGGGACTAAGGATAATAATTTTGATTTAACAAAAATCTCCATAATACACTCTATTTTACGCTTGTTCCTTAAAATCTTAATTTCAGGTCAGCATAAAAATGTCAAATTCTCAGTCTGCCCACTTGAACATAGACGTTAAGTTTGGCCATTATGGAGAACATAATAATCAGGTGCCTAGCAACGAGATGCCTCCTTCTAATCCCAATGGAGTCCTAGTTGCCGATTCGGTAGATGCTAACTCACAGGTGGTCGGTGACGTCAATCTGCCAATTGATCCCAAAAATAGCGTTCGCAAGGGACCCTGACCAATAGCTTGAGAAGCGCCCGAAGGCGAAGGCGATGGGGTAAGCCTACAATTAATCTTCAAAATGTTGCAGGCTTAATAGGCAACAATAGTGCATCTACAGAATCAAAACCACGCCCCTAGTATGGTTGAGCCCGAGCAATCCCGGGAAAATACCTAAAGAAATGAATAGATCGCCGAGAGACCAGGTGAAGCTGAGCCCGGGGTCAATCCCAAAATAAGAAGAATGCTTGAAGCATTAACGAAACAGGTAGAGTCAAGAAAGAAGAATATTGAAGCCAATGAAAAAAATGTGGAAATATACAATTCTAGGGTCAATCAAATCCCAAGAGAAACCCCGATATTAAAAGGGTCGGATTCCAAGAAATTTATCCAGAAGCCTTTTCCTCCGAGTGAGGCACTGAAGCCGATCCAAAGAGGTTTTGTAGGCCCGATATCCAAAAATATAATGGAAACATGGATCTGAATGAAAATGTGACCTCCTTTACATGCGCAATAAAAAATGACTTGGAACATGATGAAATCGAATCGGTGTTACTGAAGAAGTATGGGGAGAGTTTGTCAAAGGAGCAATGATATGGTATCACAACTTACCCCCTAAATTCCATTGACTCGTTTGCTATGGTTGTAGATGCTTTCATGACGGCCCATGCCGAGGCCATCAAGAGCGAGACCAGAAAGTCGGACCTTTTCAAGGTTGAACAAAGAGACAATGAGATGCTCAGGAGTTCGTGTTGAGGTTTCTGATGGCGGGTGAATCTGCCTCCGACCGCAAATGATTGGGCTTTTCAGACATTTTACTCAGGGGCTTAACCCCTGAAGCTCCTTGGCTTCACATCAGCTAAAGAATTTGGTAGAGTACCCGGCGGTAACTTGGGCCGACGTCCACAACAGATACCAGTCAAAGATCAGGGTCGAGAACGACCAACTCAGAGCCCTGATAAGTGTGGATTTTGACCACCTATTAGTACCTTTTTACTTTTATTTTAGTCTGAAAGTATTGATTATGTTCCCAAAACTAATGAAAGTGTGCAAATTACAAGAATGCTGGAAATTTGGGCTCTTATAAAGAAATCCGACTAAAAATGAGTGTTTCGACTCACAAGGAAAGAAGGGGCGCAACACACAAGAAGTGCAGTCCACAGAGGTATTTCTGCAGCAATAGAAGCAACTGCGAACCACAAAATTTCCTCTGCCAACTGCAGAATTGTTGAAGAAGCCTAGAAGACTTTAAGTAGAAGTGCGGACAGCACATGAATTGTGCGGCCGCAGAACAAGGTCCGCACAGACAAGAATTCAAAAGTTAAAAAATATGCAAATGATCAAGACTTGAAGCCTTGCCTGAAGTGTGGACAACATAAGAATTGTGCAGTCGCAGATCAAATTATGAGGCTGCAGAATCCAAGTCCCTACAAGACCAAGCAATGTGCAGACCACACATAGAATTAGAACCTCCCAAGGAATATTTTTCTCAGCGAATTTTGGGCCAATATAAATAGACAGGAATCACATTTTTAGGTCAAGTTTTGAAGTTCAAGGAGCTGTAGCCGTTGTAATTTTCCATTTTAGGAAATTTGTGACCATTTAGGGATTAAAACACCATAGTTTATCATTTTAATCTTACATTTTGATTTTAATTAGTATTTCTTCTTTGTTCTGTTCATTTTCTACTATGAGTAGCTAGACTTTTAATAGGGTTGTGACCCAACTCTAGAGTGTAAACCTTATGGGTATTTAATTTATGCTTGTTTATGATTGGTTATTGATTATTTAGCCTTGTTTATGCTTTAATTTTAGATTAATGGTTTCAAACTTTGATTCATGCCTTTTTGACTTGGTCTTTACTTGAGAAAGAGGGATCTAGTTTAGGAAAACTTGGCTAACAAGAAATCGGGCATATTAAGGACTTGATTATCTTAGTTAAAGGGTTTGAACTAGAGATAGGAAAAACCCACTTGATCTCATATCAACCATATAACATGATACACATTCGGGCTTAAGAAAACCAAATTGGGAAAGATCACTCTATGACCGAGAGGCAATGAGTGAGTAACTTAGAGTTGAGAGTTATGATTCAATAAAACAAATGTTAATGTACTTAAGCCATTAGGCGAACACCTAAGTGAAATTCACATCCCTAGGCTTTTTAACCATTTGGTAAAAATAATAAAACCAATCATTCGCTTTCTAGTTTCTTCTCCTTAGTTTATGATTGTTAGTGATAATTTAGAAGTAGAAAACAAAATTCTTTGTTTGGAAGGGAAATTTAGTTATTTCATTTTCTCTAACAAAGTGTATATCTAACACCCATATTAAACTCCCTGTGAAAATCGACACCGACTCTTGTTGGGTACTATTCTTCCAATGATCATTTCTACTCATTATTGAGTGCGGATTGGACGTGGATCAATTTTTAGCGTCGTTGTCAGGGAGTTAAAATGACGTTATCTATATAGTTGAGTGTGTTTTTGGAATATTTTCTTTTCCTTCTATGTTACTAATTTGTTTAATAAATTCTAGGTACAACCACGGGGAACAATAACCTCAGAAATTTGCCTTAGGGTGAATTGGACGGCGAGGAAGAACAAGTAGAGGTTGTACCTCACGAGCCACAAGCCAATCAGAGAGGTTGGGTACCTCATGATAATGTGCCCGCTCCACCCCTACCACTACCACGAGCGACTCAACACTGTATATTACCCAACAAAGGTTAGCTAGTGCAGTAGTCCCTCCCCATATTAGTGCAGGCAACTTCCAAATCACCAATGTGATGCTCACTTTCCTAGTTCAACGGGGTTTCTTTACCGGTGCTCCAACTCAAAATTCTTACAAACATTTGAAAGGATTTGAAGATACATGTTGGGGGAGCAAACAACCTAATGTTTTTTAGAATGCATTGAGGATAAGGCTTTTTCACTTCTCTCTATAGGGGAAAGCTTTAGATTGGTTGGAAACAATGCTGAACCATTCAATTCACACTTGGGATGAGTTGACAGAAAAGTTCATTGCTAAGTTTTTCTCTCCCGGGACATGGCTACATTTCGAGATGAGATCTTGGCATTCAAGAAAGAGCCGAATGAACCACTACACGAAATATGGGAGCGCTGTAGAACAATGGTTAAGGCATGTATCAACAAGGATATGACGGAAAACATGATCCAACAAACCTTCTATTGTGGGATTAACATAACCAACCAATGTGTAGTGAATCAACTAGCCGGTGAGAACTTTATGACTACGCCTTATGCCGAGGCATTTGAAATCTTGGATGAGATGGTGGAAACATCGTCGGCTTGGAAATCTCGGGCCAATGTTCCACAAGGTTATCTGAATATAATTCACCTCCACAAAGAATTACAAGAATATGGGAAAGCCATTGCCGAATTGACGACTACCATGACTCAACTAGCAAAGGCCCAACTAAATCATGTGCAAGCTCCTAAGAAAGTTAATGTTATGGAGTGAGTGAATATGATGGTGAACAAGAGGAGGACCAAGGGTCCACAAGTGCAAAATCGAGTGGAGAATTATCTGCAAAATGATAGTAGTTTTGAGCAAGATGATTCTTATAATGAACAAGAGGATGAAGTGCAATATGTGAAAAATTTTCCAGGGCAAGGAAATAACATTAGAGGACCAAACCAACAACAATAGCGACCAAAAAACAATCATGGAAATTAGAATTCTAACAATCAAGGGAATTAGCATAACAACAACAATAAAGGAAATTGGGAGGCAACAATCAAGGTGCATAGAGTAACAATCTAGGCAACCGAGGGTCGTATTTTCAAAGGTCCCCAATGTATCAACAACCGAGAAACCCACCTCTTTGTCCTTTCCATGGTTCAAGTTCATAAAACAATGAGATTGGACGTATTGAAAGTATGTTCAAGTGAATGATGGAAAAGAATGTCGATTCGGATGCCCAACTTGCCTCACACAACACATCAATCCACAACTTAGAAGTCCAAATGGGGCAAATCTCTATTCTCGTCCTAAGGGGGCACTAACAAGTGATACAGTGGTAAACCCAAAGGGTGTTAACAATACGGGGCATGCCATGGAGGTTATCACAATAAGTGGAAGAGGCAAGAATGCACCCACCTCAAGTGGAACGCGACTTTTTGATGATGATCAAGTGATGCAAAAAGAAGAGATCCCGAACAATATTGTTCAGCCTAATGAGGAAGTTTGAATTGATATTAATGATATTTTGGGATAGACTCAAGAGGAGTGAACCTATCTAGGGAATACGTTATTGACATACCGGAGCCGGTAGTGCAAAGGCTAAGGCACCATTGCCTAAGCCTCAACCTCCACACCCTCAAAGAATTGCCAAGAAAAATGGTGAGAATCAATTCAAGAAGTTCATTCAAATGATGAAGAGTCTCTCAATCAATGTGCAATTGGTCAAAGCTTTGGAATAAATGCCCGATTATGCAAAGTTTATGAAGGATCTTGTGACAAAGAAGCGGTCAATGAATTTTGAGACCATCAAAGTCACTCATCAAATGAGTGCAATTTTTCATTCAATGGCTTCTAAGTTGTAGGATCTCGGCGCTTTCATGATTCCTTGTACAATTGGAAGTGCCGAGTTTCCCAAAGCTCTTTGTGATCTTGGGGAAAGTATCAATTTGATGACCTATGGTTTTCAAAACTTTGGGGATTAGGCAACCAAGACCCGCCTCTATGAGATTGAAAATGGCCAATCATACCATGAAAAGTCCGTTGGGTGTGATTGAAGATGTTATGGTCTGGGTTGATAAATTCATTCTTCTGGAAAATTTTGTCATTCTAGATTGTGAGATTGATTATGAGTTGCCAATTATTCTTGGGAGGCCTTTCCTTGTACGGGTAAGGCTATTTGTGATGTTGAAGTCGGAGAACTCACTTTTCGGGTTGGTGATGAAAAAGTAGTATTCTATATGTGTAAGTCCACACGACAACCAAATAGCAATGAGGTGTGTTCTTTTGTGGACTTGGTGACCAATGTCATTTTTGACGATACAAGTGCTACAATCAATGTTGGTGATATGTTAGAGGTCGTCTTGCCCAACTTTGATGGTTACGATACAAGTGCTACAATCAATGTTGGTGATATGTTGGAGGTTGTCTACTATGGAAGCTGATGTCAAAAGTTAACCTAAAAAAGTGAAACTCTTCTATTTATACATGGCTGAAATATTCAGACAAAAATGCCCTTTCGGAGGTTCTGTGGCCGCACAATTCCATGTGCAGTCCACACTTTGCTTCAGCTTGACAGGATTGGAAATCTGCGGTCGCATAATAATGAATTGCGGTTGCACTGCCCTCTTTCTGTAGTCCGCACTGCGGTCGCACCTTGTTCTTCTTCGGTCCACACAAATGTGTCTGCGGCCGCGTAGCTCCTCTTCTGTGGCCACACAATAATTGTGGGGTCCACACTTGTGTTAGACTTGAGGTGCAGGTTCTCTGAACTTTTACTCTGACCCACATTTTGCTGCGGCCGCAGATGATAGTCTATGGTTCGCACTTCTGAACTTTTGTGCATGTTTTTGTCCATGGGTTCATATTACTCCTTCTTGAGTTGGATTTCCTCTTGGGAGCTCATCTTCCAATATTCCTGCAATTTAAAATAGTTCATCAGTTTTTGGGAACACAATTAAGCATTTTTGGACTAAAACAAAAGCTAAAGGGTGCTAATAAGTACTCAAAATCCCCATTTATCACTTGGCATCGCAGGTAGCTGGTGATGGCCACCAGAGCGTACAGGACCCAAGTGTCTTCTGGGATTGTGGTAACGACTGTTCTCTTGCGCTCGAGGTCTACGCTCGGTGCGTGAAATTGTTTCACTAATTTTAGGCTCAAACTAGGCCCAACAACTCCTGAGGGCACATCCTTCTTCGGGACCTCTAGGTGAGCATGCCCAAAAAAATCCTCCAATGCGGCGATGTGTCGCACCCCTTTTTATCTCGAAATCGGGTTTTGACATTTGAAAACTCTTTTAAAGGAAGGGTGTTAAAAGAGAGAGTCGCCACCTAAGGGTTTTGAGGTGCGTTAGGGCACCTATTTGCAAGTAACTCTTGTTTAACCAGTTTGTGTCGCCAAAAATCGGGTAAGGGCTCAAATTACCTCGCAAAGAAGGTATTAGGCATTCCTCGAGGTCCAAAACTGTGAGTTCGGGCCGAACTTGAATTATATGAATTAGTCCAAGATAAAGATAAAGACAAGAAGTTGGGGGCAATTATTATCAAAATCTACCAATAAACAAAATAATTGATTTTAAGACAGGGGGGTCCTAAGTTTTTTAGCCTAAAGGATCACCCCGTGCAACATAAATAATACTTTGTAACTCCCTCGAAATGGGGTGTTACTCGTATTATTCAGCGGGCACAGACTATCATCTCTTGCTACCCGATTACTATCTTTAAGTTGTTACCTAAGGAGCACTAATTAATTCTAAGTCATACCTTAGGCGTACACTACCTGTCCCATGCCTATGGCCCAGGAGGCGTTTGGACCTCTATTTTGGGTGGTTCTAGACTTAATTTAAGCTACTCAAAATGTTAAAACTAGGCAACATTCAAAATCAAGTTGGACTTCATATAAAGGTAGTTAAGGGATCAAGTTAGCCTCCACACTTAGACAGTAAATGCACGCAAACAAATTAGACGTTTAACAGTTTCAACATTGAGACAAGCTAAAGTCATTAGGCCCTGTAGACATGATTTCTATGTGATTCTGGATTTAGAACGTGCAGACAGTTTTGCATGCAAAGTGCCATTTTAGACACAATTTCTAAGTGACTGCATGGTTGCCTACTGATTATAAGTTATATGCGGTTAAACCTGTAGGCATGATATATAAGCGATTTATGCAGTAGTTAGCAGTGATAACCACGGTTTGTATTCAAAATTACTTAGTTTGCTCCTATAAGTGTGCTTTCTAATAGTGGTAACGAGACAGTGTTCAAAGTTCAATATTAGCACTTTAAAAAAAGCGAGCAGGATTACCCCTATAGGCATGATTTCTATAATTAATGATTGAGACTGATTTTAGACCATGTAGGCATATCTACTAAGTGAGCAACTATGACAACATCATATTAACCAATTAAAACCCTATAGGCATGATTTCTAAAAATGCAGATTTGTAAAATATAAATTAACATGACCCTGTTGTCATAATGTTTAATGGATATGTTGTAATGCAACTTGAGCATTGGTCACTTTATTTCCTATAGGCATGGTTTCTAGCATGTGGAAGCAGAATATGTTAAACGAATTAAACACCTAAAGGCAGGTTATCTAACACACACAGTAGCAGAACATATTTGAGCAAAGTAAACACCTATAAGCAGGATTTCTACCCATTTTATGCAAATATTAAAATAAACTCATTTCCCAATTTTACTAATACCCCAAAAATAACATTATTACATACCTAATGAGCGAAATAAATTTTTAAATTACAAAATAACTATAGTGGGCCTAAGGCAGGCCCAAAATATACCCAGCCAGGCTAGGCCTTCAACCTCAAGTCCACATAGTTTCACAACAGCCCAGAAAGTAATCTTCATAGCCAAAGGCCAGTAACCATCAAAGATTCAGAAGACAGCCATGTGCACAATCCCACTAGTTTATTCAGTAGGTAGAAAGGGGGTAGGATGGAGCATTTACGATAGAGTGCCAAGGACCCTTAGACCCTAGTGTATCAGAGTTCACAAGGATCTCAAAATGGACCTCGAGTAGTACTCACACTAGGGAGGTTAACAGAGGAGATTCAGGGAATGACTAAGGACCAAGTCCTAGTGTGTCAGAGTTCACAAGGGTCTTAATTGGACCCCGAGCAGTGCTCACAATAGGGAGGTCAATGATAGAACCTAGGTAGTCTTGGCTTTCAGCCGATTAAGAATTAGAACTCAAAAGAGCCTAGGTAACAAGTGAAAGAGAGTAAACAAAGGTTGAGGGACAACATTGAAGGATACAAACATAGTCAAGTTGAGCAGATAATCAAACATGACTTTAGGTTTTAAGAACAAACTTAGCAAAGATTCAGAAGAACAAGTTCAACACCTAAGCATAAATAGTCACACATTAACAAAACATGTTTGCAGGATTGGTATACACAGACTCATAGTAAAGAAAAGGTTCAAATTATACTAAGTATAAATGCTAGTGTTACAAGAAGGGAATCATATTAATTGGCAGTAGAATTTAGACACGATGAGAACTATCATTGAAACTACTGGAAGTCAAGACATGTTAGAAGCATACTAATAAAGAACATGATCAAACATGCTACATAGACAGGATATAACCATAGTAAATTCAGGATAGGACAGGAGATAGACTTATGCTACATAGTTAATGTACACATTTCATGCTTTTGAACATAATCAACTCGTCTATTAAAGGGATACGAATCATGTAAATAAAGCATGTTCGAGTAACAAAACTGATAGCAAAATTAAACAGCAAAGAGATGCAAAGGCTCTAAACATCAGTAAGTTACGACACGCAGGCTAGATAAGCTTGAAAGGAATCTAATTCACTCAAATCAGGTTTAGGCATGTTTCAAGTTACCAACATGATGAAGTCAAAGATTGACGAGACCTAAAACTGAAGTAAATCAATCAAAATTGCACACAAGAGCAACCTAGAAAAACACATTAAACTACAATTTCCAGAAGTGAAATCATGCGCAAATCACATATACATAGGAATGAAGCTACGAGGTCCAGTAACTTACCAGCTAAGCGAAAATACAAGAAAGAACAAAAGTCCATAGTGTTCTGAATATCAACGAGGAGCAAGAACCCAGAATTTTGGTGGTGTTGGCTTTCAGCCGGCCAAGAACCAAAATATAGAACGAGATAATGAAGGAATGATAGAATAGAGCTTTTAGTTTTAGTGAGATTATCGCGATTCTAATCTGTCTAAAAGGGAATGGGGGAAGGGTTTATATAGTAGTAAAAATCGAGCACCGAACAAGGAAACCCATTAATTTAAGCAACTAACAAATTAAATAATCATGCAAATTGATCTGAAAATCAATTTTAAGAAAAAGATCTGGAAACCCTAACTTTTAAGGAAAGTGAAAAATCAGCAGAATCTAAACAAAAAATCAAACTCACACATAATAGGATGAATATAGACAAGATAACACTCAAAATCAGAGATTTGAACCAATTTTGTTCGACTTGAAGATATCTCTAAACCCTAGTTTTAAGATAACTAAGAATCAACAAAATACCCACAAATTCGGGCGCACACAGTGTATAATAAGACTTGTGTAGACGAAATATTGTCCAGATTTAAGAGATGGGAGTCATTCGGACAGAATCAAAGTGGTAATACTTGCTATTTTTAGGCAAGTACTAGGTGATACCATAGAGAATCAACCAATAGCGGAAACATACTAATATGGTAAGTAGATGAGAGGAAAATCTCATTAGAAGAGAGATTAAGGCAGGAGTTTTGAGAGGCGATGGCTAGGATTCGTAGGAGAAGAGAGTGGACAGATCGAGTGCGTTTAGGGGCGGCAGATTAGAGGGAGAATATGTTAGGGTTTTAGGTCTAGGGTAATTAAAGGGGAGGGTGTAATGTGGGCTGTTGATCTCAGAGATCAACGACCACGATTAGAAGGGGTCTTGGGTCGGGTTGGTTTGGAGGATTGGGTTAATTTGGTTGGGCTGGGGTTATTTGGGCTAGGGTATTAAGTGTTGAGCCAGTGTTTGGTCCGAAAAATGTGCTTCCCAGTAGGGGTCGACCCATGAGTGATGATGTTGTCGTCTTCTTCAGGCTTATCCCCGAGCTGGTAGAGAAAGTCAGGGTCCAGTACCCTGGACTTGGTGTTCTTCTTGGGCTTCCGGACCGTCCGGTGAAGAAAATGGAATGAAGAAGGGCATGGACGCATGAATCAAAAATCGAGGCCGTGAATCTTTCGTATCGAGACCCACGAAAAAAGAACGATGTGTTCATCACCGGGCATGATAAAACAATGCTCCTCGGACCCAGAACGAGTTCTAAAACCTCGGGAAACACGGTAAATAGTTGCACACGACGGATAAAGGCATGTGATATTCGTACCCGACCGGATATCACAGCGCGGTTCTCGCTCGATGCCGGTTACAGATCAGTAACTAACGGGAAAGAAAGATTTTTACTTTTTTAGACTTGTACTAAGGATGAAATTCTCCCACTATATTAACGGAAGGTTCTTTCTTTTGATAGACACACTGCAACATGCAAATTAAAGCAATACAAACTAATTTCTTGCTTTCTAGCAATGTAGAAGCTCTTACTTAATTGTTTGTTCTTCCTATGATTTGGGTTCGAATCAAGGATCCGATCGAGGGCAAAATTACTGCTCAATCTAGACTCGAGCTAGGCCGTAATACTACTATTGATTTGCGCATTCATTTTATCTTTAACTCGTATATCTCGTATTCTTGATTATTTGTGTTGAATCAATCAACATATTCTTAAAACCGCATAAAAATTTAATTGTTATCCGATTTTAGGGTAAACAAAACTTCTGACTGGGTTGAAAATAAAAACTTTCTACTACGTCTATCAGAATAAGTCGAATCAGTGGACTCCGAAAATAAAATGCTTAGAGAAAAAAAAGACGGGATAAGTACGTTCTGGCCATGCATTATTTGCAATTTATAGTTTTATTTTCCTCATAAAATAATCGACTACGTCGAAATCGGGATTATTATTGTCTTTTCCCTCTCTTCATATTGTTACAAGACAAGACAACCATTCACAAATAAGATTTCTTTTAAGTTCACAAATTCACCTAAGAGAAAAGTGATCGAAATGAGAATCTCAATAAATCGAGTGGTCAAATGCTTCTTGACCTTATTCATGGGAACAAATTCGATGATATTTTCGATCAGATTAAATGGTTAAAATTGAAAAAATCTAAATGAGAACGTCAATGTACTGTTTTATATATTCCCTAATTAGAGATATCCCTAATTTTATGTTTAATTTGGTTGGTCAGACCATATAAAAACACATTACACATATTGAATGCTTAGAATATGTGGAGATTCTTACAAATTGCAAGTATTAAGAAAGAAGTAAGTAAACTAAGCTTAACCTAACGGGGTCTTAAATCTAATGATCAACTCTAAAAATTACTTATTAAGTAAGATTATGGCACTAAATGTACAAGTGTGTATGATATTTTTATCCAAAGTGATTGAGGGTCTCAAATACGAGAATCTAGCCTAATTTTCAGTATCAATATGGGCATTGATTCTTCAATCAGTAATAGTGTTATACTAAATAAAATAAAGTAACTAAAAGGTCTAGGATTTTAGTTTTTTTAATTAGTCTCACTATTTTAATTTATCCAATATAATTTACGTGGCTATAAAACTTGTCATTGACTTTTTATAAGGCTTTTTGCTCTCGAATTAAAGACCGCAAATAAAATTTTGTGACCGTTAATGCTATTAAGGTCCAGACTCATAATATAATAACTTCTCTTCATCAACATATATTTAATGCCATTCATACAAACACTCTTCTTTCGTATCACGTACTCTCAAAATTCATAAATATCTATGCATGTCACTGTGCTCGAACAAGGCCGTTGTCTGAAATTCTCCCCGATTTGGTCTTCTTTTTTTTTTTTAATTGGAGTAACGGTAAATTTGTCTTCGTGTGACATGTAGGTCATGTCATCGAGTCGTGGAAGCAGTCATTAATATTTGCATTAGAATAGTATACATCACACCTCTTAAGATGCACCCCGTTCAAGACTCTGCGTGAATTAATACGGAATACTTTGTGCACCGAATTGCTTTCTTTTTTTTCTTTTTGATCTTTTTCCACAGAAAGTTTTCAAGAAAAATCAGAAAAAGGCTAGTTTGTGGGCCTGCTTGCACGGACATAGGGACATACGAACATAGGGGTAGAGTAAAGGTTTTTCCAACGCAGGACGGAATGGACTAGATGGACAGCTAGCGCTGCCCCTCACTTCCCACTTCCAATTGTATAATAAGTTATGATTTAATTTATGCATGGGGTCTCAGACTTCAAAATTTAATGTTGCATTTCAAACTTTTACATTTACTTAAAAGGATGAATTCTACTCCAGAATCCAGTCTGATAAGAAATTAAAATCTTATTCACATCATGGTTGGTGATGAAGTTAAGGTGACAATGTGCAACAAACTATGATTAAGTGATAACAGTATACCATGTCAATACACATCCAAGATTTAAATTTTATGATTTCTTAAAATTTTCGCATGAATCCATTAGATTTTTAAAATTATGGATTCATATCTAATTTTGTAATTTTAATAAATTTTTATATATAAATTTTTACTACGCATCAAAAATTATAAGTTCAATTATACCGTCGAATATACGCTACATCCGCCCCTGCACATAGTGTGCTTATTTGGTTAATGCAACACCAACTATGGATCATAGGTTTTTTCTATCTATCTGCATAACGTTTCATAGACGCAAATGAACGATGATCTTCCTAACCAGAGGCGTATGTAGTGTACTGCCTACGGGTTCAACTGAATCCATAATTTTTGATGCGGAGTAAAACTTCATTAAAAGCGCAAAAATAATATATATGAACTCATAACTTTAAAAATATAATAGGTTCAATGTTAAAAACATTAAAATTGACCCATAAAATTTAAATCGTGGATCCGTCTCTGTTCCTAGCTAAAATAGACAATATTATCTGCATAGCAATTGGGTAACTTATAACCTAATAAGTTCTGTTCCCACAATCTATCTATCTATCTATCTATCTTCTATACTATATTAAAAGCACGACCCCTTTAGCAAAATGTTATTCACCTTTTACCCTTTAAAATATGTAGTTCACATTGGACAATATAGTAATTTGAGTATTTCATTAATATTTAGGTATAATTTTTTTAATTAATTTTCCTACAATTTAAGGAATAGTCATTTATTGTTAATAAATTTTTTCCTAAACATTCACTAAACGCTAGGAAATTTTGCCTTTCTAATTCCATTTATTCATACTTTGGAGTACTAAATTTCTCCATTCTCCTTCTAATTAGGTTTAGGACACTTCTTTTTGTAGTTAATACAATTTTGCCTAAACTAGGAAAGTTTGTCGTTCAACTGCATTTATATTTTGCATTATTAAAATTTTCCTTTTATCTTTTTAAGTTTAGGAGAACTTTTTGTAATTACTAAAGTAGTTATTTAATAATTTTGTTAATACTTAGGATTTTGATATACGAAAAGTTTAGTTGTTAATTTTTTTCTTGTCCGATCGACGCTCTAAACTTTTTGATAGGCGAATTTAATTTGAATAGGAATGGATCGAATAGTATTTATTATATATCGCTAATAAGATTGAAAATTATTTTGAAAATATTGTAATTATTCTAGGACAATTATGTATATTTGTTTTATTTTTTGTATTGCAGATATCTTATTACCAAGTAAACATTATGTACAAGAGCTAAAAATAAAACTGACTGAGAGCTGGACATTCCCCAAGTCTCAGTAAAGTAAAACTCCTACAACTCCAAAACAACTAGACAACAACAAATAATCACAAATAATTTTCAATCACTAATAACTCAGAGTTCCTATGTAATAAGCAATATTNATATATATATATATATATATATATATATATATATATATATATATATAAGCGGTTTGTGCTAATAAGTACTCCATCCGTTTTAATTGTGGTCTTAAAAGTTTAAGGGGTAAAGGCTTGTAAGACCATGATATTTATGCGATTATAAAAGTTTCTCATTAAAAGTAAAATGAGTAAGTGAATAGTTTAACGTGTCATTTTTTTTTGAACGAACTAAAAAGGAAAATATCTCATCTAATTTGAAACAGAGGGAGTTGCAAATTGTAACATAAAACTTAAGTAAGGAATTTATACTTATTGTCTTTGTCAAATTTCTTGTGAAAAATAACTTTAATTGTATAATTAGCAATTTAAAAATACATGTGCTATATTAAACTGTTAGAGTAATTATCTCAGATGCAAATAGTAGATGTGTAATTATTTTATCTAAATCACCATGGCACATACTAAAAATCTCTTATCAACGTTTTCAAAATTTTAAAATTCACAATAAAAATAAGAAAAAAAGAAAAAAAAAAAATACCCAATTTCTTATTTAAACACATTATTTATTTTCTTATAAAAGTATTTTAGATATTATAAACGATTAAATATTTTTAATCAAATCAGACTGACCTTTAATAAAATGAGAACTGACTATAGAGACATATGGAAACTAAACATTAACCGAAAACTGATGAAAGAATTTTAATTCTGATTTTTAATATGTATTTCATATTTTGATTCCTTCTAAAATAATATTAACATACTATCCATTCGAATCAATCAACAGTAAGCAATTCAATTTTTTGTCATACACTGCTTACATAAGAAGGCAACTTCCGGATGCATCGGGATGTAGAATCTGGATACATGCTTATAAGAGAAAAAGCTCATTCTAAAATAAAAAAGAATAAATTAATCTAAATGTAATTTCTGGATTCTACTTTTATGACAGTGATTTATATTAATTAGGTTAAATTTTTAGTGGAGTATATCGATAGAGCTGATTAAGAACATTTACGCATTCATATCGGGTCCTTTAAAAATATACTATTTTTCAGGATCTGACACATGTCTATTGACATTTTTGGAGAGTTCGAGTAGAATCTTACTTATTTATTTAAGTACAACATAATTACATTATACCAAATTAAAGGTAAACAAATACTCTAAAAATTTTCTTCTTCGCAGCCGTGATGTGTATGTGAGGGGGAGAACTCAAATGATGAAGAACTTTCTGATTCAATAATCAGTTCAAAAAATAAATCGGACAAGCGATGAGCTACATCCTCTGGAGCAAATCTAATAACATGCGCAGAATGTCTCTCTTTTACTATTGCATCTCTATATTTATTGTAAAATTCTCTATACATTGGGAGTATTTTTCTCGCGATTGATGTTCTTAAATCATCGCGGAGTTTACTATCAGGTACGACGCAGATGGAATGCTTCCGCTGCGCCTCCACAAATGACGAATTAAATCTTTTGAAACTCTCCTTCACTTGTTGGGGAGCCATTGACGTGCTTGGCTCTTGCGGGAGGGATTTAATGACATGGCTCCATCCTAGCCGTTCATAGTTTGTAATGGTGCTACGGATATGATTCGAGATATTTTTCCATGTGTAATTGGTTGGGGCTGTTGTTGTGGTCCTGTAGAAGGATAATGTGTTGTTTCAGCTTAGTAGCTGTGTTTCTGAGAGCCTTAAGGCTATGCTCAGGTAGTGATGATGCTTACGATTGGTTATCGCGCGATGTCGATATGATGATAGAATGTTTGCCCATATGTTGGAGTGATGAATGGCTTGAAAGGAGGTTTTCTCAGAGCGTGATTTCGAGATTTCAGCATTTTAGTTCCGACAGAGGAAAGGCATTTGGACTATAAAAGGTCAGGTTTTGGATTGATAAAGCAGTAAGACTTGGTGTTTTCATGTAAGGTGGGATATTCACCTGTGATGTGATATCGTCGTCATTGATTGAATGAAATGTGTTAAGTCTGTCAGTGCTATGGTTTCTTCGGTTGCATGGGTCAGAGTGTTGTGAAGTAGTATTGAAGAAGAGGTTGTTAGAGATCATGGTGCGTGGTGGTTCAGGACTGAATAGTTATTATTTTTAATGAAGGCAGCTCGAGAAAGATGATCCTCGGAGAGTTTGAAGTCGTGGTGATCTACTAGTGTAAGAGCTGCAGAGAATGATATTGAATTAGGCAACATACGATGAAGGAAGACACGTGATAAGTGCCATGCGGCGGCTAAATTTCTAAAAGACCAGATGCAAGGAACAGAAGCCAGGTAGTTGTTTAAAGGAATGAGTTTAACAAGGGGGAGAGTGGCAGCGTAGCACAGGAGTTCAGTGGTAAGATAACTGCCTACCTTGAGGGAAAGTTTGAGAGTTTTAGCGGATGGTGATTGCGTCCTCGACCTTAAGTTTAAACGTGGGTTGTTTCGGCGGAAGGTTGGATACAACAGGGAGGAGTTGTTAGGAATGAAGAAGTACGCAATGTGGCGGTGAATTTAAAGATGTTGTAGCGCATTTAGTAGATGTCCATGAGGAGCAGACGGACTGGTAAAGTTGGTGAATGAGAGAAGGCTTACGATGGGGTATTGATGTTGCAGAGAGTGTGCATTTCAGTGTCGTTGGAAGGTGTCAGTTGGTGATTTCCACTGGTGGGTTATCTCTTGTGAATAGGTTAGCAGTTGCATGGTTGGAAAGTTTCTGCGAGGGATTCTGGTGGCTATTCAGTAGGAGGCAGAATGTGTGAATGATGCTAGGGAATTTGAGTATTTAGGGAGTGCTAAAAAGAGAATTTGGAAGGATTGGACGGATTGGTTGAGAAAGATCATATTAACAAAGGAGAAAGGATCTCAGTAGAGTCTAGAGTGGTTCAAGGAGTAGTTTCGGGCTAAGTAGGGGAGTCCCATCACCTGCAGTTGGGTTGTAGGAGTGTGTTATCATGGGGTTGCGGATTGTCAGCGTGTTGGCAAGTTATTACAGCTAAGGGAAAGGAGTAAAATGGTGATTGTGTGTGGGATTTGATGAATGTGTGCAAAAGTTGGCCCTGTTGGACTAGGGTTAGGCTTTGGAAGATTCAAAATTTATGCTTAAGGCATAGGCGAGTTGTTAGGGTAGTGACTCAGTCACGTGCTTCATTGAAAAGGGTGTTCATATGCTTGGAAAGTCTTGGAGTTGATTGTATTCGGGGCCAGTCAGAGTGGGTGACTCTCAATAGCGGTCCTAGTGAATTCGGAGGTTAAGAACGCGGTGTTTAAGGGTTAAAGGCAGCAGTATGATTAAGGATTAAGCTTTTGCAGTGTAATTTCAGAGAAAGGGAAAATAGTTGGAGTGCTCTATGTTATTTTCAGCGTGCAGGATAGTATTCGAGAAGTGAGAGAAATAAATTCCGGATTTGTAGAAAGATTATCATGAGGGTATGAGACGGTTTGTGGGACTGAAGCAACATGGTATCGTGAATCAAGGCCACTAGGGATGAGTGAGGATTGAGTTTGTTATGATTTGAATGGGGTTACTATTATTTCTGAGGCAATTAAGGATAATTAGAGAGAAGACGGGTTGGTTAGCCATGGCTGAAACGGCACATGTGCGGCAGTGATCAGTTTCGTCAGTGTGATTGAGTTATGCGTCTGTTTTGCACAGTGTGTGCGAGGTTTGATGGCCACCGTAACAGATTTGATTTGGGAGCATTCGAATGCTATGTCCTGTCACGTGTAGGCGGATTCCGGAAGGTTTATAGTGGTTCAGACCACTACTTAAGGATTTTCATGTATTGTGATTGTGGGAATTCACTCGTGTGTTGTGGTGGTTCTCTTGAATTGAGGTAAGTAAAAGGTTTCTATATGATGAAATGTTCACCCTATTAGTGGTTCAGAAGGTATGATGGAATTTTTGCGCTATCTCATATTTGCATGTTAGGTGCGGTAAGCAGTATGTAACTGGAAGTAAGGAATCGAGGTTGCGGTTCGGTGTTGACAAGGATGTCATGAGCTCGGATGAGCAAGAAAAAGGGATTTGAATGTTTAGAGTAAGCTGGTGTTTTCTTCAATGTCACCTGAGATCGGTGTTTGGTGAAAGAGGCTTTGCATCCTATTTATGGGTTCTTGATTTGTTTTACAGCGTTTCCAGTGGTGGATGTGCAGACTTGCTACCTTGTATGGAAGGTCGTGGGAGCGTGACCACAGGATGATCGTATGAGTGTGACATATAGTCACTTAATGGATTGAACATTTGTACTGAGTATAAAGAAGTGTAATATTTCTTATTTGAGAATTTATGCCTGGAAGGCGTTCGGTTCGTTCGGTTGTGGATTGTGGGGTGTTTGTCTCGGCCATGATGGTCCTTGCATATTATGAGAGGAAGTGGATTAATATGGACCCAAGTAAAGCTATTATCCTAGTTCGGTGCGAGCAAGGTAGACTCGATGTTTGTGGATGGATTTAAATATGATTATGGGCTCCGTATGAGTCAGGCGTGTTCGTTCGGTATAGCGCTTTTCATGGAAAGGTATTAGCACAACAGATGTTGTTCCGTCTTCGTTCATCTTATGTGATATTCTGTTGTGCCGTGTGAGTTGGGAAAGAGCTTGATATTTTCCTATGTGTTAAGATTCAGCGTAGTGATGATGTTATGTGAGCAGGAGAGCTCTTGAGATTCAGATTATGTATCGCACCTCAGTTGTGCTTGATTTTTGTAGCATATGGATCTATCAGTCTCCCCAGGATGGTATTATGCACTTAGCGTGCTTATGACCGGTATTCAGTAATTGTAATGGTGAGCAATGCAGCTCTGTGTATATCTCATTATGTGAATTTATGATGGGATCGGGTGGCACGCCGCCACGGGTATGTTATTTGGATAGGGTTGCATGCCGCAACAGTGTGATGATGAGTAAGGTTCCTATATTTATTTTTCTTGTGTTTTACTTCCTATTTTCTGAGGAAAGTTCATATTAGTTGCGTGAGTTGAGCAGTCCCTTCCTGAGTCATTTTCTTATGTATCACGTTCGAGTTGTGGCATGTTGGTGCATTGTGGCATCGTGTGAGACTGTTGGTCATGTCTGGGATGATTTGTTGTCTGAACAGTTCATACTGGGTGAGACGAGATTATTGGATCAGGGATCGCGCGATAAGATTATGGGAATATATTAAAGGACAATTAACATTATTTGGTTTGTAATGAGATGATGATATAAGTCAAGAGGAAAGATTCAATATTTGGTTAACTCGACAGTTGGTTATGAATTTCTACACATCTCCTCCGTTGTGGTGGTATCGTCAGTATTATAGTAGGATGTATGTATATATATATATATATATATATATATTGTAAGGTGCATTGGGAGCATCAAATTCGTAGAATCTTGGCTGTTAAGGTTTAGGGAATGTCATGGTCGCTAGAGCATGAATTATGCGGTGCCTAGTGCTGATTCAGCAAAGGTACGCAACTGTGTTCTGGTGTCTCGTGTGATAGTTGATACGGTGTTCATATATTAAAAACAGGCCTCGCAGAGAATTTCGAGTGTTGGAACTAGATTTTGAGCTTATTGTATGGATAAAAGAGGATATCTTCATATTTGATCAAGCTAATGTGCTCAGTTGGGTTGTGGTAGCACGGGCAGGTGCGCGAGGTGTTAAATAGTGATTTCAGATAACTCCATAGCAGTTCTTGGCACGTTCGAGGATGAACGTCTGTTTAAGTGGGGGAGAATGTAACGACCCGACTAGCTGTTTTGAGCTCTAGTGCGTCGTTCAACGGTTTGAAGTCATTAGCAGCTCCATTTCAGGTATTATGACTCGTGGGCATGGTCGAAGTTGAATTTCGGGAAGTTCGGAGTCAATTGGAAAGAAAATTCTCATTTCAGAAGCCTTAAGTTGGAGAAATTGACTAAGATTGGAATTTTGAGTAAATGACCTATGAATCAGGATTTGAAGGTTCCAGCAGGTTCGTATGATGATTTCGGATTTGGGCATATGTATGGATCGGGCTTTGGATAAGTCGGGAGCGTTTCGGCGCATATTATGGAATATAACATTTTAGAAGAATTTCAAAAGTTTGGGCTGTAAGGAATTTCAGTGTTATAGATGTATGTTTGGGATTCTGAGTTTGGGAATAGATTCGTATGGTGATTCTGGAGTTGGGAGTGAAATCGGAAGTGAATTCGTATGTCCGTAGGTCATTTTGAAGTCATTTGGCTAAAGATAGAAATTTGAAGGTTTTTTAGAAATTCGACCAGAAGTGGAAATTTTGATAGCGGGGTCGGAATGCGATTTTGAAATATGGAGCAGGTCCGTAATGTCAATTATGACTTGTGTGCAAAATTTGGGTTCAATCGGACGTGATTTGATAGGTTTCGGCATCGGAGGTGGAAGTTTGAAATTTCAAGTTCATAAAGTTTTAATTTTAGTGCAATTCGTGATTTCGGCGTTGTTTGATGTGATTTGAGGCCTCGAGAAAGTCCGCATTATGTTTTGGAACAGGTTGGTGTAATTGGACGGGGTCCCGGGGGCCTCGGGTGGATTCCGGGTGGTTAACGGATCAAGTTTAGAGTTTGAAGAAGTGCTGAGGTCGCTGCCATCTGGTGTGACCGCACCTGCGAGGCTTTGGCCGCAGGTGCGGAGCCGCAGGTGCAACTTTGGCGCCGCAGGTGCGAGATTTTGGTGGCTTGGCCGGGAGCGCATGTGCGATGTAATTTCCGCACCTGTGAAGGCGCAGATGCAGAAAATGGGGAGCAGTTGCGAGTTGTGGCTGGAGCTAAGGAGGCCGCAGGTGCGGGTGTTCGGGCGCACCTGCGGAAGCACAGGTGCGAGATCTGGATCGCAGGTGCGGATATCGGCCTGGGCAGTGTATGTTTTATAACCGAGTAATTGGCTAATTTTCTCCTATTGGCATGGGTGATTGTGGGGAGCTTCAAGGAGGGGTTTTCGTCAAGGATCACAAGGTAAGTTATTCCAACTCATCTCAGGTTAAATACAAGGTATACGCATGGATTTGAACATGAAAGATTGTGGAAAATTGGGAATTTTGAAGAAAACCTAGAAATTGTATTTCGGATTTCTACCACGAATTTGAGCATGAAATTTAGAGTAAATTGTATATTTGATCTAGTAAGGCTATAGGTAGGGTATATCTTCGAGAAATTTCGGAATCCGGGCACGTGGGCCTGAGGGCATTTTGGTCAATTCCTTGAGCGGAGTCGGGAAGTTATATAATTTGAATTATTGCAAATATTAGAGTATATTTCCATTGGTTTGTCGTTATTTGAATAGTTTTGGGGCGTTGTACGTCCATAGGAGTCGTCCGAAGGGCTTGGAAGCCGGTTATGGAATTTCGGAGCAAGGTTAGTCTCCTTTCTAACTTTGTGAGGGGGAATTGTCCCCCTAGGTAAACTAATTAAATACGTGCTACTATCTGCGGGGGCTACGTACGCACGAGGTGATGGGAGTCCGTGCGTAGCTACTATTATGCCATGTCCGGGTAGTCTACGACCCACTAGCATGCTTTACTTGTCGTACTTGTGACCTTGTCAATAAAATATCATGTGATCCTGCAAATAATATTAGACTGATAATGCTATTGAATTGGTAATTTATTTCCTAAGAAGGCTAGAGTGTACATTTCTTAATCATTTAGAAAGAGAATTGATTCCTCCGTGGATAATTGTATTCCTGATAAGGTTATATTATTGAATATTATTAAACTTGGAAAATGAGTTTCAAAACAAATTTAAATGCTATTTTTCGTGTTCCTTTAAGAAGAATTTTTCCAATTTCCTGGGTAACTGCTTTCTTGATAAAAATATGAACTTATTGTGTGAATATATGTATCTATGGATGCCTGAGTCGCATATATGATTCGCGAGCAGGATAACCCTGTATTTATGTATAACCACGTCGCATGATCGATTCACGAGCGGGGAAAATAGATGCATCTATGGTTCGAGCCGTTCGACCTTCGGCAGTGCACAATTTATTATTGTTGGTTCGCGCGTTCGACCCTCGACACTTTGTTTGCGCATTTTAAATGTTGCGATTTTCCTGTGATTTATATATGTTTATCAGCCTAAGGAAGTTTTAGTGGCTAATTAAGAAGAAGAAGAATTGATGTGTAAAATGTGAAATAAGTCTGATGTTTCTTATCCTTAATTATTTTTTTTTTAAATTGCCAACTGAAATGACGAAGATTTAAAGTGTTAAATGTGGAAGGAGTTGATATTATTTATTCCTGATTTTAATAAATTGCCTATGACATTCATGCTTAGTGTCTCATTTGATTATACTAAATTGACTTCTAGCAAGTGTCTAATTCGACCTCTCGTCACTGCCTCTCTGAGGTTATGCGGGATACTTACTGAGTACACGTTGTTTTCGTACTCATGCTACACTTGCTGTGCATTTTTTATTGCACAGGTACCTGTATTGGTAAAAAAGAGCTTCACACGTAAGCCAACTCTTGACAACTCAGCCGGTTATGCGGACACAGGAGAACGCGACAGCTGGATGTGATTCTTTGAAGAGGTACAGAACAAAGAGGCACGATTCAATAAACCCTCGAGCTCATCAGCCACAGGAAACTCAACCTGATCAAGATAGGGAAGAGACACGGTCAGAATGAATCTGGACAAAGCTACGGGCAAATTCATGGATCCATAATTGATTACTCGTACGTTATGTAACTGTACCCCAATTACCGTTATCCTTTGTAACGCCCCATTAATGTCATAATTAGTCATTAATGGGAAATCATAGCAAGAGTTGTACATTATATCAAGGAATCTCCTATATAAGGGAAGGGAATACAGCTTGTAAAGGCATCTGATTCTCGAATACAATCTATTTTGCTTTTCTATATTTCTGCAACATTGTCTATTATTCGTTTTTCTCTATTTCCTTGATTATCAGTAACTCGTGTTCATCCTAGAAATAGCTTTAGTCAAAGGATCTAATTCTTTGGTTAAACAAATTGGTTCTGTTGCCGTAAATCTGATAGACTTTGTTTTCTTTTCAAGCGATATCCTCTGAACTATGTCGAACTCCAACGCAACAACCAGCAAAGGAATGGAACCCCAGTTCCATCACCTTCAAGAACCCCAGGTGGTTCAAGGGAAAAATCTCCAGAAATATCCAATAACAACAATGATAATAATGATCAAATATTGGAACAAGATCAAGTAAAGCAAGTGATTGCAGAATATGTGAGCCAAGCTTTGCAAGAATTTGCGAGGGGATTACCGGCAACGTTACCTGCACCACCGACACCCCCCCCAATAATACAAAACAAGAGATTAAATCAGTCCTTGTCAAAAAATTTGGGGAAACACTTAACAAAGGAGCCCTTACCTGGTATTCTCTTCTCCCTGAAAATTCTATTGACTCTTTTGCTGAGCTTGCAGATTCATTTATAAAAGCACACTCTGGTGCACAAAAGGTTGAGAAAACAATGGAAGACATATTAAAATAAAACAAGGAGACATGGAACTACTCCGTGAGTTTTAAGACAGGTTTCAACGAGAAAGAATGCAATTACCCAGGGTGCCTGATAATTGGGCAGCCATGGCATTTGCAAGCAACCTAAATGATAAAAGCTCATAAGCCACGAGACGACTTAAGGAGAGTCTAATAGAATTCCCCGCTAGAACATGGAACGATGTATATAACAGGTATAGTACTAAACTCAGAATAGAAGAAGATATCATTGCTCGTTCAAGAGATGAAGATCGTTCCAGATCCAGACGTCCTGAGTCAGGTAGAAGATCAGGTAAAAATAGGTTCGATCCTTACTTAGGACCCTTGGGATGTGATATTTTTCCCAGGTTCGAAAACACTAAGTTAGACTATAGACCACCAGGAAGAGACGTAGTCTCATCCTCATCTAGATCCAGAAAAGATCAAGCTGAACGACCTAGAGGTAATACTTGAATTTGGGATCATACCTTTAATGTAAGTACTACTGAACTTGTTTCAATATTGAGGAACATGGGAGACAAGGTTAAGTGGCCCAAATAGATGCGATCAAATCCAAATAGAAGAAAGCCAGATCACTGGTGTGAAATCCATAATGATCATGGGCACAAGACTGCGTATTGCAGATTTTTACAAGGTGAAGTAGAAAATTTATTGAAACAGGGCTATTTAAGAGAATTGTTTAGTGATAAAGGTAAACATGCATATATGAAGAACAGGCAGGAGCCCCCAAAGCCTCCTTATCCAAAACGAACCATCAACGTGATACACGGAGGTGAAGAAGTAAACGGAGTGGTCTGCAAAACAACCACAAAGTTCACAATTACACATGGAAAATGGGTTCGTGAAAATATGGAAGAGGACGATATAACCTTCGATGATGCAGATATTGGTGCGGATTAATGCTTCCTCACAATGATGCTCTGGTAATATCTTTACTTATTCATGACACTAACGTAAAAAGAGTGTTGATTGATCCAGGCAGTTCAGTCAATATCATTTTGCTAAGAGTCGTGGAAGAAATGCTATTGGGGAATCAAGTAATCCCAAGGGCACGAGCCATATCAGGGTTTGATAACTCCACGGTTATAACAAAAGGAGAAATTGAGCTTAGCACTTATGCTGAGGGGCTGATAAAAAGTACCAGGTTCAAGTCATCGATACTGACATGGATTATAACGTAATCGTGGGAAGGCCATGGATCCACGACAGGAAAGCAATACCATCCACCTTGCATCAAGTAATTAAATTCCCCTTTGAATAGGGGATTCAACAAATTAGAGGCGATCATCAAACCGCAAGAAATATAAACTCTATGGTACACTACAACAAAAAAATAGAGGTGGAAGAATCACAAGATAAGGGAATCTCCCAAGCGGGTAACACCGCCCAAACATGCATTGCTGAAATTACTACCCAAATAGGTACGAAAGAAAATACTTACAAGAAAGTGAATCAAGTTACCACAGAAGGTGAATTAGACCACACGGATGCAGATTCTAGACCGGACATCATTCATAAACCGGAGGAAGACGAGCACATCAAAAAAACTATGGAAGAGCTCGAAGCTGTTCCATTGTCTGAACAGAAAGTGTATATAGGCACGAGGCTGGGCCCCAGTCGAAGAGGTAAGTTAATTGATTATTTAAAGGCTAACGTAGATTGTTTTGCGTGGTCCCACTCAAATATGACAAGCATCCCACCAGAAGTGATGACTCATAAACTAAATAAAGATCCATCCTTCGTACCTGTTAAGAAAAAGAAAAGAAAGCAAGGACCATTCAAGAACCAAGTGATCGACGAAGAGGTACAGAAACTCTTGAAGATTGGTTCGATAAGAGAGGTAACGTACCCTAACTGGTTAGCTAACACCGTGGTAGTACCTAAAAAGAATGGCAAATGGAGAGTATGCGTAGATTATACTGACTTAAATAAAGCATGCCCCAAAGATTCATTCCCATTGCCACATATAGATCAAATGATTGATGCCACAATAAGTCATGAATTATTAAGCTTTTTAGATGCATATTCTGTTTATAATCAGATTAAAATGGATCCCTCAGATGAGGAAAAAACTCCTTCATTACAAACAGGGAAACTTACTGTTATAAAGTTATGCCTTTTGGCTTGAAAAATGCTGGAGCCACCTATCAAAGGTTAATGACTAAAATTTTCCAAGAACATCTTGGAAAGACGATGGAAGTCTATATTGATGATATGTTATTTAAAATCAACACAAGAAAAAGACCATTTCCAGCATCTCTCTGCCATTTTTGATATTTTACGCAGGTATAATATGAAGCTAAATCCAGAAAAATGCGCTTTTGGAGTGCAATCAGGTAAATTTTTTAGTTTCCTTGTATCAAACAGAGGAATAGAGGTAAATCCCCTTCAAATTAAAGCTATAGAATAAATACCTGATATTTTAACAAATAAAAAGGAAGTTTAAAGACTAGAAGGGAGAATAGCAGCTTTGGGAAGATTTATTTCTAAGTCTTCCGAAAAAAGTATTAAATTCTTCTCAGTTCTCAAAAAGCAGAATCAGTTCGAATGGACTGAAGAATGTCAGCAAACCCTCAAGAATCTGAAGATTTATCTATCGAAACCACTGCTGCTTTCAAAGCCAAAGAAGGGGAAAGATTGTACATCTACCTGGCTGTTTCAGAAATTGTTGTAAGTGCAGTACTGGTAAGAGAAGAAAAAGGTAAACAATCACCTATCTATTATTTAAGTAAAACTTTGCTAGATGCTGAGACTAGATATCCACATCTGGAAAAGTTAGCCTTAGATTTAATAATGGCATCTAGAAAATTACGACCATATTTTCAATGTCACCCAATCACCGTTGTGACTTCATATCCTTTAAGAAATATTCTGCATAAACACGAATTGTAAGGAAGATTAGCCAAGTGGGCCATAAAATTGAGTGAGCATGAAATAATCTATCAGCCCAGGACTGCAATTAAGTCTCAAATACTAGCTGATTTTGTTGCTGACTTTAGTAATAGCATTTTTCCTGAAGTAGAAAAAGATTTACCACTTTTTAACGGTGCTAATCCGGGCCTATGAACCCTATTCACCGATGGCTCCTCAAATATAAAAGGTGTCGGCTTAGGCATAGTCTTAATATCACCCAAGGGTGAAAAGACACGGCAAGCTATCAAGTGTTATCCTATAATTAACAATGAAGCAGAGTATGAAGCTGTTATTGCAGGGCTTGAACTCTCACGGGAGCTCTCAATCGAGAAAATCGTGATCAACAACGACTCCCAACTAGTAGTAAATCAGATACAGGGGACTTACATCGCTCGAGAGACTCGAATGCAACAGTATCTTGAAAAAGCACGAGAGCTCGTGAGACAATTCAAAACATGGAAGGTAATGCAAATACCTAGAGAGGAAAATGCTGAAGCAGATGCATTAGCTAACCTCGCAACAGTCACGGAAGTAACAAACAAAGACAATGCAATTGTCATTCATCTATTCCATTCAGTGATCGACCAGGACAGAATTGAGGTAAATTTAAACAATTTAACCTGGGATTGGAGAAACGAAATCCAAATTTTTTTACAGAATGGCACCGTACCTGAAGACAAGAAAACAACTCAAGCACTTCGCTGCAAAGCTGCACGATACTGCCTTATTCGCAACTCGCTTTATCGCAAGATGTTCGGAGGACCCCTAGCTAAATGCCTCGGACCTAACCAAACGGAATTTGTGATGAAAGAAGTCCACGAAGGACACTATAGAAATCACTCAGGGACAAGGTCCTTAGTGAAAACCCTAATCAGAGCTGGATACTATTGGCCTAAGATGGAAGAAGAAGCCGAGAACTTCGTATCCAAATGCGACATGTGCCAAAGGTTTGCCAATAACATGCATCAACCAGCGGAATTATTGCATTCAATAATATTCCCATGGACTTTAATGAAATGGGGGATGGACATAGTGGAACCTCTTCCCACAGCTAAAGGACAGGTACGGTTTTTGCTCAAGCTAACCGACTATTTTACAAAATGGGTAGAGGCAGAAGCGTTCAAACAAGTGCGAGAAAAGGAATTTAAAAGATTCTTATGGCTAAACATAATATGCCGATTTGAAATACCAAAGGAGATTGTGTGCGATAATGGCCCACAATTCATAGGCTCGCAAATCACAGATTCTTCGAAAGCTGGCAAATCAAACGGATTAGTTCAACGCCATACCACCCCGTGGCTAATGGTCAAGCTGAGTCAACAAATAAGGTCATCATCAACAATCTAAAGAAGCGGTTGTATAAAGCCAAATGAAACTGGCTTGATGAGTTACCAGCGGTACTATGGGCATACAGAACAACTTCAAAAACAGCCACGGGAGAAACCCCGTTCGCATTTGTCTATGGATCAGAAGACTTAATACTTGTGGATATCAGCGAACCAAGCATAAGGTTCTCAACATCCATGGAGGAAGAAAACAACGACGAATGAAGGACCAATCTGGACCTGCTTGAACCACAGAGAGAAGCAGCACTGATACAGATGGCATCTCAAAAACAAATCATAGAGCATTATTACAACCGTAAAGCTCATCTCATGTACTTCAAGATTGGGGACTTCTTCCTCAAAAATGTCTTTCAATCAATGAAAGAAGCAGGCGCAGGAAAGCTAAATCCAAACTGGGAAGGACCCTACAAAATCCGAGGCATAGCTGGGAAGGGCGCCTATGAGTTGGAAGCTATGAACGGAAGAGTTCTACCAACAAGCTGGAACACCATCCACCTAAAGAAGTATTACTTATAAGGAAAATAAATACCCCCGATCAGGTATCACACGTTAGATTTTATTTTGAACCTTTAAAAATTTTACTAACTTTTTTAGATGATAGGCATAAAGCTAACCCATCACCAGATGATGATATTAGACATGCAAAGACGCGAGGAAATAACACAATTCCCGGTCTATGGTTACACTTTCTGATGGACGTTTTAAGGGGTTAAGCAGTCATCATCTAAAAAACTATATACCTTCGATTTCGGAATGTTTTTCCTTTTCAGTAAAAGGACCACATGGAAGGAATAATCAAGTGCTCGAGATCTCATTCTTCAAAGCTCAAACACTTTGGGGACTATATAGTATGGAAGGCTAAGACGAAGAAAAGAAGACTATCATAAAGTTAAAAGCTCGAGCCTGAAGACCCATCTACCCAACGAGACAAGTGATACGAGAAAAATCGAAAGAGATCAAAAAGAGTCATCCAAATACAAAGCCTAATGCAAAAATACAAAAAACCTTCGAACATGTTCAGGTTAAAAGGCAAAATATTAGTCACGAGGAAGAAATGTACATCTTTATACTTATTCAAAACTGTTGTAATAAAAATAGTTAGGGGTAAAAGATCATCATTAATGTACTCATTCAAAAACTATTATGATTAAAAACAGTTACAAAAACTTTGTACTCATATAGAAAACTGTTATCAAATAAAACAGTTACGAATAAGAAAATATTTCCCTCGTACTTATTAGAAAACTGTTTCCAACAAAAACAGTTGCGGGTAGAAACCCCAAACTTTATAAAAACTGTTACTAGTGAAAACAGTTGTTCCCTTGTATCAATATCAAAAAACTGTTACCTATGAAAAATAGTTACGATATACAAGTGTATATCAAATCTATTAAACAAAAACAGTTGCAACATGAGTTTTAGACGATAATCAAACATACGTAAAATGTCGAGAAAGTTCAAACAAAAATAACTTTCCTTGGAAACATCCTTAAACATGTATAAAATTCCTATCACTTTATTGCATTATCATGAAGTTAAGACGTCTTCTTCATGACAATCATAAAGGGACCTCTTTCATAAATGAAGCCTACTACAAAAAGGCTCACAAACACCGTACCTACTATGAAAAGGTATGAGTGATTACAACATCCTCATGCAAAAATTCAGAGGTAAAAACAAAAACCTCAAAAAATAAAGCATGCAAAAGACTTAAAGAGTGAAACGGAAACTCAACGGAAAACAAAAGTCATACTAGCATTAATATATTAAATCGGCTAAGCAAAAACTAAGCATTAACTTATACTTAGCCGTATAGAATTTTTATACATTGAGGTGCCCCTAAGTTATCATTTGGGGACTTTAAAGAGATCTAAATTTACATCCGATGGGACTGGGAGTAACCACCAATTGAAACAAAGATAAAAAAAAGGGGTAAACCAACTAAACTTCTTAAGGAGGAGGGTTGACTTCCCTGGCAGAAGGAGCGGGAGCAACTAGGGATGAAGAGGCACGAACAACTGGAGTCTCACCATCAGGTGAAGAGAGGTTATGACCTTGTTGAGCCTTCTCCATGGCTTCCTTAGTTTTAGCTATTTCAGCACTAAGGTTGAAACCCTTTTGACTCATTTACGTCAATGTGTCAAGGCGAGAATTCATATACGCCCATATCACATCAACAACATCCACCTCTTCATGATCTTCATAATCCCTTACCCATAATTGAAGCTCAGCTCTCAATCGTTCTCTCCGCTTCAGCAGCTTCATGGGCGGCCCTTAACGGTACAATCGACTCCTCCAGAGTTTGAACTTTATCTAAGACCTTACGAAATTCCTCTTGAGTACGAGTGAGTGATTGCACAAGCTTGCCTGAGTATTCCTCCTTCTGCCCCCAACAAGTTTTTCAAGTCTCTAATCTCCTCTGAGGCGCGGGACAGTTGCTCGGCAAATAAGGACTCCAGAACACTCTTGTCTTTATCAGCCTGACTGGAAGAAGTCTTCTCTACTGCATGTTCAGCCGCCATGAGCCTCATATGCCACTTCAAGGTACTCATTTCCTCTTCTAAGGCATCCATGTCAATCCTTAGGCTATCATACTGTGCTTTCCAATTATCAGCATCGGCCTGTAACTCTTTTGTCTCCTGATCCGTATATGAGATCCTCTTCATAAGCTTCATGCCTATAAGATTAATCTACAAGAAATAAACCAATCAGATATGATAAATTTTATATAAGAAAATGAAAGAGGATAACCTGCATCATACCTTCAAAGAGGTATGCACAACTTCATTGGCCCGTGTAAGAGCACTATGGCTGGCTAGCTTGGCTTTCTCAATGGGACCTATCAAAGGCTTGAGCCACACTTCTGGCTCACCCATTTTCTTGAAAAGATTTCCCTCAACTGGAACCTCTATTACCACATGTCGCATCTCTCTGCTGGAAGACCCTACTTCCCTAGTGGAAGGCATGGAAGCAGGCATAGATGAAGCAGAAACAGGCACAGAGGGTTGAGGAGCTGGAGAAGCCACGGGCAAAGAAGCAGGCACGGAGGGTTGAAGAGTTTAGGAAGCCATGGGCAAAGCAACAGCAGAAGCCGTAATAGCCAAAGGAGCAGATGAGACAGCTTCTCTTAAAGAAGGAGGAAAGACAGCAGCCTAAGGGACATCGTCAGGAGCAAGGTCAAAACCTTCATGGAACAGGTAATCCACAGACTTATGAATGGGAGAATGTGAAACATCTTCAAAGGTAGAGGGCTCAACCATAGACACGGAAAGCAAGGTCATGGGTGTAAACTCATCATCTGAAACCACCCGCCTTCTCCGTGGCCTGTGTACTAAAGCATCCTCTTCTTCTTCTTTTACGGAGCGAGACTCACCAATTTTCCTCTTCGAGGAAGACGAACCAACAATAATCTCTTGGTCCTGAGCCAAAGACATCTTCGGGATAGATGAAGCACACACCCCACGAGCAGAGAACCCTATCAAAAGGGAAAAAGTTAAGCCACAAAGAAAGAACAGACTCGAGTAAGGAAAGAAGCAAGAACAAAAACTTCACTTACCGTGGGTCTTTACATGCCAACCATACCTCCCAGCAAGGTACTTCCAAGATCTCTCTTCTAAAGGAGCAACGGACAACAATTTTTCTACTCAATCACGGATACCGGAGACATTCTCAACAATATCCATGATTGCTGAGAGAAGAAGAAACATATTGGTGTTAGTAAAACATCTCAAGTCAGAACGAGGAAAAGTAAATAGATGTGAGCTAAAGCATACTCACGTACACGACTCCACTTCTCAGGGAAGGGAAGATTTTCTTCACCCACTAAACCAACAGTGGTTACAACAACATACCGGAGGTACCAACCCCTATCCTTATCATCTCCAGGGGTTACCAGCACTCTTTTGCTCCTAGCAGTCAAAGTAAAAAACCCTTCACGAAACAAGGTAGGATAGTAGATATGAATAAGATGGTTGAAAGTAAAAGGAACCAAGGCTAAAGAAGCTAAACTCCTAAGACATGCGACAACTCGCCACACAAGAGGACCAACTTGTCCTAAGCAGATATTGAAGAAACGACAGAATTCAATTATGACTGGGTCAATGGGAGGTCTAAACCTTAGAGTAAAAGGTTACGTATAAACAAAAGAATATCCCGTCTTGTAAGACGTTATTCTTTGATTACTATTCGGAATGTAGACAGGGAAATCAGGCCTCCAAAAACACTCCCTACGAACAAGGGAAATCTGACCCTCAGTTATAAGGGTTGGATACCTTTCGACACTCTCAAGGGAAGAAGATTGGTCTACAAGAACTTGATTATCTCTAGCAAAGACAAACTCAGCAGGAACAATTTCATCAACTCTAGGTTCACGAAGGCGTTCACCTCTACCTTTAGATAAAAACCGAGAAGCCCTAAACCTCGGAGAAACTAGAGACCTAATGAGGGGAAACTATCTGAGAAGAAGAGGAGCCTCTCGAAGGAGTGGATCCCGGACTCCAAGTCTACCATCCCTCCGACTCCTAGTCAGAGCAGAAGATGGCGCTAAGTTTTCAATATCTATTACTCCCTGAGGTTGATTTAAAGAAGACATGTTTGCAAAGGCAAGAAGAAGTTCTTTACGAAATACAAAGTTAGAAAGTTTTTCGTGGAAGCAAAGAAAAGAAGAAAGGTATTTATACTTGAGGACAACCGTCAAACATGGAAAAAAAGAAAAATAATGATGAAAAGTCATAATTGAAGTGTCACTTCGGGACTGACACAACCGCAAAAAGCCCTAAAAGGTGCCGAGTAAATGCAGAACCAATCCGAGAAGAACACGTGGTATGAGCATTAAATGGAAATGAAAAACGACGCCTATAGTTCAGAGAAGGATTCAATGTTTCGAGGTAAAGCGGCGGCAAAATATTTCCATCATAAATGAGTATCCACTTACCAAATATTAATCGATAAATATATGGTAAGTGGGGGGACTATCTGTATTGGTAAAAAAGAGTTTCACACGTAAGCCAACTCTTGACAACTCAGCCAGTTATGTAGACACAGGAGAACGCGACAGCTGGATGTGATTCTTTGAAGAGGTACGGAACAAAGAGGCACGATTCAATAAACCCTCGAGCTCATCAGCCACGGGAAACTCAACCTGGTCAAGACAGGGAAGAGACACGGTCAGAATGGATTTGGACAAAACTACGGGCAGATTCAAGGACCCACAATTGATTACTTGTACGTTATGTAACCGTACCTCAATTACCGTTAAGGGAGGGGAATACAGCTTGTAAAGGCATTGATTCTCGAATACAATCTATTTTGCTTTTCTATATTTCTGCAACATTGTCTATTATTCGTTTTTCTCTATTTCCTTGATTATCAGTAACCCGTGTTCATCCTATAAATAGCTTTAGTCAAATGATCTAATTATTTGGTTAAACAGTACCTTCATAGCAATATGGCTAATTTGGAGACTTAGACTAGCTGCATCACTTGGAGACGACCCGCAGTCGGCAGAGTCTTCCTCTATGTATTGTATTTTTATTTTCATTCCTTGTCCAATTTGTATTTCGGACAAGCTTTGTAGAATTTGTAAAATTCTTAGTAATTGATCATGAACTTGTGTCACCGGGTTCTGGGATGTGTTTGGAATGTATTTTATAAAAATAGAATATTAGATTGTCGTATTTACTTAGCGGATTTTATTTAGTTATCATGTAATAAAGTGAAAGGTAATGATTTAAAAAAATGCTAAAACAGAAAATCTAAGTTAACTATTTAATGATTGGCTTGCCTGACAATGGTGACCGGCGCCATCACGACCTTATGGATTTTGGGTCGTGACATAAAGATACCATTAAAAAATATTTTAGTAAAGATACCACTAAAAAGAGAAAGGATGGATTGAATCTCTAAAGATTGCTCTGCTTTTGGGGTGTTTTTCGGCTAAGAATCTTTTCTATAACTGGAAATACAAATTTTGCGTGTTATAATTGAGTTTGTTGAGTTATATTAGGAGTCTATCGCGCTAATTGATTCACTTATTATTTTTAAACAGATGAAGACCTTTTTTCTAGCAGATTTCAGTTACTGTATTAACGAATACAGCTCGCGAATACATATGAATACAGCCTATGTTTAGCTGGACTTCCTTGTTTTGTGCCAAATTTTACTGCTTGAATACATCAAATACACTCTATAACAAGTGAAAGCATAGCTATAGAAAGTAATTAAATAAATAATAATTATAGCAAATTAATAACTACTAAACAATAATCATTTCTGAAAAATTCTCAGGAAGAAATGGAGTAATTGTGGGGGCTTGGACATTGGTAGTCAGGCATGAGTGACACGTGGCAGGCATGTAAGATTAAAATGACGGCTCTTTAAGGTCAACCTAATTGAAATATTTTAATTCCAATGAGGAAATTTAACATAATTGTGAGCTAATTCAAACATTTTGGCGTTTACTATTGTTTTGATTATGCTACTGCTGCCAATTGGACGTGCTGCTTTTTCTTGGAAAATGATCGAAGGATCCTATTCCCACGTGCCTTGTTTAACAAGAATTTGAAATATTCGTATATACATTTTTATGTTTTCTAATGTTGCATATGTCTCGGTTCATCGTATTTAATTAATGTTTAGAAATGGAAACATACTTATGCAAGTAATTTTTCATTAACAGAGTACGACCCCCTTACTGGGCTTGACTTTTTTCACATATATTGATTAATGGATAAACGAGGTGAGTTTTGAAATATTTTATTTTGTTTTTGTGGGGGACAATGTTGATATTTATTACATACGCAGAGTCATCACAACGGAAATTAAACAAGGAACATACTTTCAGTCATTATTGTTCAAGCGCCGTAGGGAATCGTCTTTGGAAACCTTTAGCAGAAACCTGGAGAGCCTTCTAACCTATGCCTATCGTTGGATGCCAGACTGATGGAGTCACAGGCAAATACTTTAGCCCTAGAGACTAGAGACTCTTAAGCAAATACTTTAGCCCTAGAGACTTCTCTTTAAATTATAATTGCCCTAGTTGACTAGCCGCTGAGCATGCTCCAGTTCACTGCCCTCAAGCAGGTCCGTATCTTTAAATTTCCTCCTTTCGATTTCTTTTTTTTAATTATTATTTTAAGTTACGGAATAAATGCTTGCTTAAGAATGTGATTTATAACTTACTTTCTATGTAGAAATCATGCTTTGGGAATAATTTGGTTGAGAAACCATGATTTATGATTCATCGTGTATTCTGGCCGTAGAGTGTTTGAATAAGAATGACACGTGTTTGACTAAATGCTCATAATTTTCCTGTGAAATTTGTTGATAGCACATGCTGATTATTAAATCTTTAGGTAATATGTCATTTTTTTCAGTTATTTAAGAATCATATTTATAGGCCATGAACTTTTATGGATTTGCCACCATTTACTTACTTAAATGTCATATAGAAGAAGTACTCTGCTAAAATTTTATTTGAGAAAAGAATGATGTCGGAATGGCTTAGAAGTCATGCCGATAAGATTTTTAATGTATCACTTGAAATAAACTGCATCGACAAAGATGTGCTTTCAATTTGCTTTCTGCTTTAGAAATATCATGCCTATAGGTATTTTGGTACTCATCTGACTATCTGGATGAGTTTTTATTTTAAGGATGATGCATTTTAGGATGCCATGAATTATGGTCATAAAGTTAAATGCACAAACCATCTAAGAATGTGCTTAATAAAACAACCACCGTTTAATTAATCAAGTAATGAAAAGTATTGTGTAAATATCGTAACATAAATTCTTACTACTGTTAAGGTGTTAAGAGTTTTTGTAGGTTTAATAATTAGACCACATGACATTTTCTTTTGCTTAAGATATCTAAAATGAACTCTCATGTGATATTTTCCATTAGATATCATGCTTAGGACTTCTTCTTGTGTGTTTTACAGAAACTGATTGTAAGAAGCTTAAGCTTGACTGTATGGACTTGAAATATTTCTGGTGTCATATCAATAAAATGAAGACTTCTTTCTTTTAATACTACCAACAATGTATGCCTTTGGATATCCCATTTGTTAGCAACTATGTTTTGCTCAAGGAGTTTATTGTCAGAAATCTTGTAGGAGTCAAACTAGATATTTTTGAAGATAATCGCATTTTATGTGTTAATAAGTTATTTCTTTGGTTGTACAAGCTATTTTATAACAAATGCTTTCTCCATATCTGTATACTGTATTACCAACTTAGATAGATGTTCATAAATCATTTAGGATAGTTAAGGCATGTTTAAACAAGTAAGAATATCCTGTCATAGTTAAATACACGTAGACGTTAAACCTTAAAATCTGTCCTCAAGCATTTTTACATCATTTAGTAGTTCATTCATTCCCTAGAATTCATTTCGATAAGTTTAAATAATTCTCAATTAACTCAAATTAGAACTTTTTGAGTTAGGACTTTAGTACAGATTCCAACAATATGTTTAAAGTTGATGTTCTAATTAGTGCATTATGCTGGAAAAACTTTTGAGCTTACTGTTTCTATAAGCTAAATGATAATGAAGTTCTCATTTGGTTGTTTCATGTATAGCGAAATATTGAACTTCTTTTTCTAATTTTCTGTTTTTCCTTTCTTTTTTGCATATGCTCGTGGAGAAAATCATGGAGTCTTAATTCAATACTCGCCCATACCCGAGCATGGAGTCAATACAACACATTTTCCTCGAATGTACCAAATATCAAGAAAACAAGTGAAACGCTTGGGGGCGCTTATATCGTCTTTCTTATCCTTTTTTACATCCATTTTGTCTAACTTCTTGATTACGGCTGATTTATTTGTATATGTGCTTATCTCATGTTTAGCATGCGTTTTGGTAATTATGTTTATTTAATTATTTAGTACTTTTGCTAAATATAGTACTCATTCATCACATAGGACTAACATTAAATTAGATGAAGGCTTGAAACCTTCTCTTTATTTCTACTTTCTAACCCATGAATACTCAAGGATTTGGAGTCTGCCAGGGACTTGATAAATCTTTTGATATGAATAACGTATCCAGATTTGGGTTTCAAACAAAAATAACAGTTCTTTTCATACGTCCAAGCTCTTTTGGCTTTGGTGTATTTTTAACCAAGAAATATTTTAAGATTAAGTTTAATGGATTTCAAACAAAACAGTCATCCTTTAGCTGCTAAAGTCCTAATTAACGTGACATCAGTTTTTCTAACCTTTTTAAAGAAGGAAATTTTTTTAGAGGTTCTTGAATTATTTAAACTCCTGTCGGCTATTTAATATTTGAGTATTTACACTTATTATTTAGTGCAATAAACTAACTTAAGTTAGGTCGAATAACCATATGGGTTATATAGAGTGCCTAACACATTTTCTATAAGATTAATTAGAACCCTTACCCATAGTCTTAAAAGTCAAGTAGACCATAAAACAAAGTTAACTTTAAACATTATTTAGCTAAAACGGGTGTCCTAATTCACCGTTGAAATAATTAGGTGGCGACTCTCTTAAAAATAATTAGTTAACCTCGAATTTACCAATATGTTGTACTTTAGTTTGACTCGTATTAAAATAGGGTATAACAATATAAGGCTTTTGAGTTCTGCAGAACCCACACGTTATCTCCACCCCTAAAAAAGCACATCCCATTAAATCGAGATAAAATTAATTGTGAATCATATTCGATGTTCATAACAAATGTATACAAGATTTATTATTAATTATGTCATTATACCATCAAAGTACAAAAAGTATTTAGTATGGAAATATTACTATGTACACTTTCATCATTAAATAACATAAAGAGTGTTGGTAAAAAATTATTTCACACGCTTGTTTAACCAAAGAATTAGATTCTCAGTCAAATTTTATTTTAGAAGTACTCGGATTACTGATAATCAAAGAATCCAATATTCTCTCAGCAATAATAAAGGAAATAAGAATTAGAAATGGCAGAATAACTAGAAAGCACAAGAAAGTAAGTATATTCCAATAATAATCAGAATATGTCCATACAAATAACATTTCTTTCCCTTTTATCGGGACCTTCAAGTACAACGTCTACTCTTCTTAATGATTGAACTATAATGAATATTAATGTCATTAATGAAACGTTATAATTGGTAATCGTAACTGTTTCGTGAAGATTCTGTAACGTTTAAGCTCATTAATTGAAGATCTATGAATCAGCCTCCTTTTCTGTCTAGGTTCATCTCACCGGTGTCTCTTCAATTCTTTAAAGAGACTCGAACATCCGTTTCTAATCACCTCGTGGGTAATTTACTCGTATCCGTTTAGATTCGTATCTCTTTCAAATTATCAGTCCAATTGTCACTCTTCTATTGATCCACGTGACTTTCCATGTCAATCACATAATTAATTCCACCTGTGATATCTATTTTTTCCAATACAGATAGTCCCCCCACCTACCAATTATTCAGCAATTGAATATTTGGAAAGTGGATCTCTATTTAAGGCGGTAATTCTTTGCCGCCGTTTTATTCGTACCATTGTATCTTCTTCTGAACCAATGTGTCGCCTGTCACTTCCATTTAATGCATGTGCCACGTGGCAGTCCCCAACAGGTTCTGCAACTCTTCAGCGGGTTTTAGGGCTTTTTTTGCGGCTGCATCAGTCACGAAGTGATAGTTTTCATAATGTCGTTCCCATCATTACTTGTTTTATTTGACGGTTGCCTCTGAATATAAATACATCCTTTGCCTTTGATTTTACGAAAAACTTTCTTCTTCTTTGACATCTTACTAGTATTTTTCCTCTCATACAAGTATGTCTTCTTCAACTCCTGATCCCAGAAAAGTTGTAACTGTAGATGAACTCCCCCTTTCTTCTGCTCCTATCCGGAGTAGGAAATGTGGTAGGCTAAGAAGTTTAGTGTCATGACCCCAAATCCTAACCGGTCGTGATGGTGCCTATCGTGGAACTAGGTTAGACAACCATCACCTAATTACTCATTCATTCTATTATAATACTTCAAAAATCAACAATAAGCAGCAAACAAAATATTAAATAATCTCTTTTAGTCTTTACGCCAACATAATAATCTAACAGTCTAAACAACTCTCCCAAGACTGGAGTCAACACGGCCACGAGCATCTAAGAAATAAAACTAACTATGCTAATGTCTTAATCAATGTCTATGAAATAAATACTAATACTAATAAAGGAAGGGAAATGGAGAAGTTGCGGACGCGGAACAGCTACCTTGAAATCCCGTAAGCTGCTGAATACGAACGAAGACAGCTACTGCTCCGAACCGGTACATGGATCTGTGCACAGAGGCACAGGGAGTAATGATGAGTACGCCAACTCAGTAGGAATGAAAATAAATCACAGTATGAGAAATACGAAACACACAGCACAGATACACCAATTCACAAAAACAGTAAAACACCAAGTCACCATAAAGTATTCATCAAATACATAAGTTCGAAAACCAATTTCTAAAAATCCTTTGAAACAAGTAAAATTGGAATATATCTCAGTAAAACTCTCAATAAAATCAGTTTGAAAAATGAAGTGGATCACAGTCAAAACTCAGTAAAATCATCATAAATCTGCCCCTCAATCCATAATCATTTCCCGTAACAATTTCCCTCAGCACCCCACCATCACTCAGTATCAAGCTTGGGGAAACCTCACAGTCACTCAGTATCAGCCCAACGGGCAACCTCACAGCCACTCAATATCAATACCGCGGGCATCACTCGCACTCAGTAGGTACCTGCGCTCATTGGGGGTGTGTACAGACTCCGGAGTGGCTCCTACAACCCAAGCGCTATAACAAGCTACATCATGGCATAAATCACTCATAGTATTGTCCCTCAGCCAGTCACATCATGACATAAATCACTCACAATATTGGTTCTTGGCCTCTCTCTCGTATCATAACATCCTCACAATATTGGCCCGTAGCCTCACTCAGTCAGACACTCTCAACATGCCACTCGGGCCATCATTATATCGGGTTCTCGACCCAAAACAGTGTTTCATTTTCAAGAAATAATATCAAAATACTCTGAGTGTCAAAACAATTATCAATAAAAGACTGAGTGAAAATCATAACATATCAAGTGAGGAAAATAGTAAAAAAAAGCTCCCAAGGGGTAAACAGATCGGCACTAGGCCCCAAACATGGCTTGCAGCCCAAATTATATCAAAGTATATCAATACTATTAAGCATAGGCTTTAAAATCGGGTTCGCAACTCAATAGTTGCCTAAAAGGGAATATATTTCCAAATTTCCAATCTTTGCATTCCAAAATTCGTGAAAGGATGCATAGTCCGGGGTTTCATACCCTCAGGACAGGATTTAAAGACATTACTTACCTCAAACTAGCCCGAAACGCTACTCTGCGACCCACTTGTCTCTCGAATCAACTTTCGAGCGCTCCAAATCTACCAAGTTCAGATTTTTATCATCAAATTATGCTAAAGGAATGAATTCCAATTGAAAAGTGCCAATTTTAACAGAAAATCCGAATTTAGCCAAAACCCGACCCTCGGGCCCGCGTCTCGAAACTCGAAAATTTTTATACCAAATTTTTCTTCATCCTCTCACAAGTTCGTACATATAAAGAACGCTAAAATCGGAGTTCGTTTGACCCCTCAAATCGGTCCCTAAAGGTCTCATAATCTAAAGCCCTAACTCCACATTTTTCTACTGATTTTCATGAATTTAACACTGATATTAAGGTCTTTAATCACTTACAATCGAGTTTTAGGGTCCAAAATACTTACCTCAACAAAGAACACTAATTTCCCCTCTTCAAAATCGCCTCCAAGCTCTTATCCTGTTCAAAAATGGTGTTAAAAGGTCTAATGGTCGTGGAGGGTTTTAATTTATACTTGCTGCCCAGGTATTTCCGCACCTGCGGTCTTATTAGTGCACCTATGGACCCGCACCCGCAATCCCAGGTGCGCACCTGCGCATATGACTTAAACCCTCGATTTCCGCACATGCGTTGCTTCTTCGCACCTGCACTTCCGCAGGTGCGACCACTCGTCTGCACCTGCGACCCCTTCAGGAATAGCCAAATCCGCACCTGCGGACCTCGCGCCTGCGGTCCTCTTTCCGCAGGTGCGACCACACCAGCAGCAGATTTGCTGCTTATTTCCAACTCCGAACTTCCTGTTAACCATCCGAAATAAATCCCGAGCCCCTCGAAACCCCAACCAAATATACCAACATATCATATATGATCATTCAAACTTAGTTTCACTCCCGAAACACTAAAAATAACATCAAAACACCAAAATCACATCAAATTCAAGCCTAAAACTTTGAAATTTCTAAAATCCACCAACGATACCGAAACTATCCAAATCAACTCCGATTGACCTGAAATTGTGCAGACATATCCAAAATGACATTACGAACTTGTTCCAACTGTCGGAATTCCATTCCGACTCCGATAGCCTAAATTCCACTGCCGACCGTAAATTACCAAAAACTAACTTTCGCCGATTCAAGCCTAATTCTACACCGGTCCTCACAAAAATATTCCAAACACACTCCTAAGTCTCAAATCACCTAACAAAGTTATCCGATCCATAAAGTCCGTATTCCGAGGTCGTTTACCAATAAGTCAACTCTCAAATGATTTTCCAACTCTAAGGCTATTTTTAAAGACTAAGTGACTAAATTCTCATTATAATTATTTCGATTCCGAGCCTACCAACTCTAACACATCAAGAACAGTTTAACCAAGCTATGACGAGGCAATAACAGTAAATATAATGCAGATTCTACGTAACGACCGACCGGGTCGTTACATTTAGGATCAGTATTTGTTCGTGGATCGTCTTCTCAACCCAATATTACTCATCCATCATCTTTTAGGACTAGGGTTTCATTTTCGCATAGATCTTCTGCTAAAAGTAGAGATTCTAACGAACTACTGCGTGAACCTACTGTAGACGAGACTATCCCTGCTGAACTTTCCTTTGCCACTGATAGCGAGTCGATTGAAAATCAGGTTACTTCCATGACATCTCATGACCGTGCTGATGTTTACCCTTCTCAAATCGCTGAAGGTTTAGTTTCTCTTATACGTAAAGATTTTCACTGGAAATTTAACTTCCCGATTCTAGTCCCTAATGAAAATCAAAGGATCACTTCCTTTAAAGATGGCTTTTCTTTCGTGTATACATATCCCTTCACATTAGGTTTAATGCCTCTTATTGACCCAGTCATTATTGAGTTTTTTCGTTTCTTTGATGTGTGTTTAGGAAAAATTGGTCCTATTATATGGAGGGTTATGGCATGCCTTAGATATTTAGCAAATCTGGCTTCTTTACCCTTCACTTTCTACCGTTTGATCCATCTTTACTCCCCCAAACTATTCCGTCATGGAAATATTACTCTCGTGGCAAGGAGTAAAAGAGTTCTGGTCAGTCCCGAAGATGACAGAGATCGTGGATGGTATGCTAGATTTGTTGCTGCTCCTACTTGTCGATTAGTAGGTGAAGAGAACATGCCTTTCCCTGAGAAGTGGAACTTTGCACGTAAGTTTCCTTTTATTTCTCTTCTTTTTATGAAGAATATGAGTTCTCGTAACTGTTTTACTTTTCCTTTTCAGCAACCATGGGAACCGTTGAGGAGATTCCTGGTTTTCGTGTTTGGGTAGAAAAATTGTTAACAATTTCTCTAATGGAGGAAAGGTCTTGGAAGTACCTTTCAAACAAATTTGGGTGGAAAGTGAAAACTCACGGTAATTTTCTCTTTCACTTTCTTCCTTACCTCTATATTTACTTTGGAACTTATTGACCTCTTTCTTTATTAGGGTTTCCCGTTCGAGGTGTCAGTGATGCTTCAATCACTGCTTCAAGGCTCTTCCTATCAAAGGCTCAAAAGATAATCTTAAGTTCTTCATCAAAAAGAAAAGCTGATAGGCCGCAGAACTCTAGGGATGAGAAGAGCAAAATGAAGGCTCGTTGGTTCGTAAGCCACGATTTAGGAGTCCTACTAAACAGCTCTTTTCCCGAGGGTTTGATGAGGAAAGTTTTGGCTTTATTTCTGAGGAAGATCCTCTTGCCTCTTTTCCCCTAACCGCTACAATTAAACCTCAGTTATCTGTACCTTTTGTTGATGCCACTGCTCCACCCGTGGCTATTTTGACTTTCTCAACTGCTCCTAGTGCTATACCTTCCCATATTGAAGTCGGTTCTCCTAGTAGCAGTAAGGCAATGAAACAAGTTACCATTAAAAATTTTGTCGATGGTAATCTTTTGAAGAAATTAGGCCAGGCTGATGTATGTCTAAAACCTTTGATTGGCTCAGTTGAGAAGTCAAAACTGGAAAGTCACAGCTCTCTGACATGGATGAACGATATTGCACATTCCTCCTTGAAGGTATAAATCGTGTGTTTTTTGTTTTCCGTGATTTCTCCTTTATTGGTATCACATTCCCCTTTTTATTGTGTAGATCAATCTCATCGGTACAGAGATGATGAAAAGACTTGTCCACACAGAGCAGTTGATGAATGATTACCACACTGAGGCAGACAATTGGAAAGAGCAGCTCGAGAGTCTTCAGCTTGATATGGAAGTTCTAGAAAAAGAAAAATGTACCTTGGAGCAGCAGGTAAAGGTTATAGCAGCGAAATTGGCGATTGAAAAAGCTTCATCAAACCAAGTGGGCAAAGATAAAAATCTCCTTGAGTATTTGTTTCCTGAGCAACTTTCCCAGGTTTCTGAGGATATTAGGAGCTTAAAACACTTGTTGAACCAGAAAGAAACTTACTCTGGGGAACTTGTTCAAATGCTCACACAAACCTAGGAGGATCTTCGTGTCTCCACAGAAAAAGTTAAATTCTTGGAGAAATATCTTGCCCCCTTGAAAGCTTCTTATGACGCAGCCTTAAGAGAGAAAGATGAATTAAAAGCTGAGATTGAGCAATGGGAAAAAGATTACGAGGCTCTTAAGGATAAAGAAACCGTCGATATTAGTTGGGATTTTCAGAATACCCACTTTGAAACCTTAATGGAAGTAAGTCAGGAGAGCTTTGACTTAAAGTTGAGATTTCAAAAACCAAAGAAACAATTGAAAAGGCCCGGTAGAGTCAAAAGTTTTTCTTCACCCGAGATTGATATTCTCGAAGGTGATGAAATCATACCTGGCGAAGCTGTTGCTCAACCTTCCCTTGCTCAAGCTGCTCTTCCTTCTAGTGATGAATCCAATCTACCCCTCAATGAAAGTGATAAAATTTTAAGTGTTCTTTGTTTTTTTTTTATTTGGTGGAACAATTGGAGGTTTACCCCCGGTCCCATTTGGGGGTAAAGTTTTTGGGAAATCCCCTGGTCCGTTTTGGGGTTCTTTTGTATAAATTAATTAGGTTGGAACTAAATTCATACTTAGTTTTAACCAGATTATAATATCATATCTTAAGTTTTTTCTCAACTTGTGTGATATTTTATTTTGAGTTTCCGTTCTACTCTTTTATTGTGCATTTAAAAATGCTTCAGTTTTTCGTGTCTTTTTGAAACAAGCACGGTTTATAAAAGAGGGCGATTCTATGATCGACACTTAATGAAGAAGACTTCTCAACTTCATAATGGTGTAAACATACGAAAGATGAAATAGGAAAACACACGTTTCCTTGAGTAGCTTTTGAAGAAAGTTTCATATTATTTGAACTTTCATAATAATTTACATGTATTTAAGTATCATCTATACCTCTTTCGTAACTGTTTTCTTTACAACAGATTTGTAAAACATTCAAGGGTATATCTTGCAACCCGTGACTAAATACTTCCTTTGACCTAAAAATTCATAATATTTTGAAATTTACATCCACGAGTGTATTCTTCACAAGTTTTTGAATTAGGCTTGCGTTTTTGGCTCTTTGACTTCGCTCTTAACTTTCATTTTGTTGAGTAGACCTTAAGCTTTGACTTGAATTCTGACTTTTTCTAGTCTTTTTTACCTTCCATATGTATATACATATAGTAGAGTATAGTTCCCAAGTGTCTGAGCTTTGAAGTATGAAATATCGAGCACTTGATTATTCCTTCCATGTTGTCCATTTCCTGAAAGGAAAAACATACGGGACTCGAAGGTATATACAATTTAGATGATGGCTGCTCAACCCTTTAAATTTCCATCAGAATGGTTGCAACCCTAGACCGGGAATTATGTCACTTCCACGTGTCTTTCAGGTCTAATATCATCATTTGGTGTGGGTTAGCTTTTTTCCTATCATCTAAAATTGTTAGTATAATTTTAACTGTACAAAATAAAAGCTTATGTAAGTGATACCTGACCGTGGGTAATTCTTCTACTTAGAAATAGTACTTCTTTAAATGAACAGTGTTCCAACTTGAGGGTAAGACCTTTCCATCGATGGTTTCCAACTCATAAGCACCTTTTCTAGCAATACCTCGAATTTTATAGGGTCCTTCCCAATTTGGATTTAACTTTCCTGCTCCAGCAGCTTTTGCTGATTGGAAAACCTTTTTTAAGAACGAAGTCCCCAATTTTGAAGTAGATGAAGTGAGACTTTCTGTTGCAGTATCGCTCTATGATTTGCTTTTGTGCTGCCATTCAGATTAAAGCGATCTCCTTTACTTGTTCGATTAAGTCTAAATTTATTCTTAACTCGTCGCTATTTGATTCTTCTGTTGCCAATGTGAATCTAGTGCTCGGCTCACCAATTTCGACTAGTATTAAAGTCTCTGAACCATAAACAAGCAAAAATGGAGTCTCTCTCGTGGCTGTTTTTGTTGTAGTTCTATAAGCCCATAACACTCCAGGTAATACTTCAGGACAATTCCCTTTTGATTTTTCTAGTCTCTTCTTAAGATTATTGATGATAATCTTATTTGTCGATTTATCTTGACCATTTGCCACGGGATGATAAGGTGAAGAGGTGATTCGTTTGATTTGCCAACTTCGAAAAAAATCTGTGATTTTTGAGCCTATAAATTGTGGGCCATTGTCACATACGATCTCTTTCGGAACTCCAAATAGACATATTATATTTCGCCAAATGAAATCTTTCACCTCTTTCTCTCGTACCTCTTTAAAAGCACCTGCCTCTACCCATTTTGAAAAATAATCTGTTAGTACTAATAAAAATCGTACTTTTCCTTTGGCTTGTGATAAGGGTCCTACTATATCCATTCCCATTTCATAAATGGCCATGGGGGAAATAACGGTGTGTAGTAACTCTACAGGTCGATGCATATTGTTAGCATAGCTTTGGCATTTATCGCATTTGGCTACAAAATTTTCCGCATCTTCATCCATTTTAGGCCAGTAGTATCTATTGGTAAAAAAAGAACTTCACACGTGTAATAAATCTTGATGACTTAGTAGTCTATGTGGTGCAATGAAGACATGACAGCTGGACGGGACTCTAAGAAGAGGTACGAGGCAAAGAGGCACGGCAAATCACATCCATGGGTTAATTAGCTACGAAAGTCTCAACCTGATTGAGAAGATGAAGAGACACGGTCAAAAGTGTATTTGGACAGAATAAAAGGCAGATTCAGAGATCTTAAAATTAGAGATCTGTACGTTACACAACATTCACTCAACAATTACGGTTGATTCATTGTAATGTTACATTAGAGTCATTATTAGTCATTAATGCTCAATTACCAAAAAAGGTAGACGTTATGTTAGGAAATTCTCTATATAAAGGAGAAAAATATAACTTGTAAAGGGAGAGAAAAAATATTCGAACTACTATTGCAGTATACTTACTTTTTGTGCATCTTACTGCTTTTCATTTACAAGTTTGCCTACAATTATAATCTTATTCTTTGGTTATCAGAAACCCGTATTCTTCTTAAAATAGCTTTGGGCAAAGAATCCAATTCTTTGGTTAAACAAATTAGTTCTGTTACCGGGAATATGATAATCTTTGTTTGCTTTTCAAGCGATATCCTCTGAACTATGTTGAACTACAACGACAACAACCAGCAAAGGAATGGAATCCCAGTTCCATCGCCTTCAGGAACCCCACGTGGTTCAAGGGAACAATTCCCAGAAAGATCCAATAACAACAATGATAATAATGATCAAACGGTGGAACAAGATTGGTTAAAGCAAATGATTGCAGAGTATGTGAGCCAATCTTTGCAAGAATTTGCGAGGGGATTACCGGCAGCGTTACCTGCACCACCGACACCCCCCCCCCCTCCTAATTATACCATCACGATGGAAAATCCTCAATTTGGGTTGGCAAACTCAGGAAGGGGAGATACTCCTAATGAATCTCTCGAAGCGAGACCAGATATGTCTAATAACTCTGAATTACAGACTTTATTACTAACTTTGTAGAAACAGGTGAAGGAACAAAACGATCGAATCGAACAAATTCCTGAAGTACCACCTGTTATCAAAGGCATTGACGTTGATATATATATTCACAACAACCTTGGAAACCAAGCGCAACACCCGTACCCATTCCAAAGAAGTTTAAAATGCCTGACATACCTAAATATGACGGGACAACCGACTCATGCGTCCATGTAACTGCTTTTACCACTGGAGTGAAGGGAAACGACTTAACAAAACAAGAAATTGAGTCGGTCCTAGTTGGAAAATTTGGAGAAACACTTACCAAAGGGACGCTAACCTGGTATTCTCTTCTCCCTGAAAACTCTATTGATTCTTTTGCTGAGCTTGCAGATTCTTTCATAAAGGCACACTCTGGTGCGCAAAAAGTCGAGAAAAGGATGGAGGACATCTTTAAAATAAAACAAGGAGACACGGAACTACTTCGTGAATTTGTAGACAGGTTTCAACGAGAAAGAATGCAACTACCAAGGGTGCCTGATAATTGGGAAGCCATGGCATTCGCAAGTAATCTAAATGACAAAAGCTCAGAAGCCACGAGAAGACTCAAGGAAAGCTTGATAGAATTCCTAGCTACAACATGGAATGATGTTTATAACAGGTATAGTACTAAACTTTGAATAGAAGAAGATACCATTGCTCGTCCGAAAGAGGAAGATTATACCAGATCCAGATGTCCAAAATTATACAGGAGATCAGGTAAAAACAGGTACGATCCTTACTTGGGACCATCGGGATGTGAAACTCGTCCAGGTTCGAAAACACCAGGTCAGATTATGGACCACCAAGCAGAGATGCGGGCTCGTTCTCATCTAGATCCAGAAGGGATCAAGATCAATGACCTAGAGGTAATGTGCGAATTAGGGATCATACCTTTAATGTAAGTACCTCCGAACTAATTTCAGTGTTAAGAAATTTGGGTGATAAGGTTCGATGGCCCAAAGAGATGAGGTCGAATCCGAATAAGAGGAACCCAGATCTCTGGTGTGAATTCCATAATGATCATGGACACAGAACTGCAGATTGCAGATTTTTGCAAGGTGAGGTAGAAAAATTATTGAAACAGGGCCATTTGACATAATTGTTCAGTGAAAAAGGTAAACAGGCATACATGAAAAACAGGCAGAAGCCCCCAAAACCTCCATCTCCAAAACGAACCGTCAACGTGATACACAGAGGTGAAGAAGTAAACAGAGTGGTCTGTAAAATGACCACGAAGTTCATAATTACACACGGAAAACGGGTTCGGGGAAATCTGAAAGCAGACAATATAACCTTCGATAATGCAGATATTGGTGGATTAATGCTTCCTCACAACGATGCTCTGGTAATATCTTTACTTATTCATGACACTAACGTAAAAAGAGTGTTGATTGATCCAGGTAGTTCAGTTAATATCATTTTGCTAAGAGTCGTGGAAGAAATGCTATTGGGGAATCAAGTAATCCCAAGGGCACGATCCGTATCAGGGTCTGATAACTCTAAGGTTATAACAAAAGGAGAAATTGAACTTAGCACTTATGTTGAGGGAGTGATCAAAAGTAATAGGTTCCAAGTCATCGATACTGACATGGATTATAACATAATCTTGGGAAGGCCATGGATCCACGATATGAAAGCAATGCCCTCCACCTTGCATCAGGTAATGAAATTCCCCTCTGAATGGGGGATTCAGCAAATTAGTGGCGATAAGCAAACCGTGAGAAATTTAAATTTTGTGGTACACTACAACAAAAATGTAAATGTGAAAGAATCAAGCGATATGGAAGTCTCCCAAGCAGGTGACACCGCCCAAACATGCATGGAAGAAATTACTACCCAAATACGACGGAAGGTATTACTGCTGAAACAGGTACGAAAGAAAATACTTACTAGAAAGTGAATCAAGTCACCACGGAAGAGGCATTGGACCACACGGATGTAGATTCCAGACCGGACGTCATTCATGAACCGTAGGAAAACGAGCACATCAAAACAACTACGGAAGAGCTCAAAGCTGTTCCATTGTCTGAACCAAAGCTTGAACAGAAAGTGTACATAGGCACAAGGCTAAGTCCCGGTCAAAGAGGTAAGTTAATTGATTATTTAAAGGCTAACGCAAATTGCTTTGCGTGGTCCCATTCAGATATGACAGGTTTCTCACTAGAGGTGATGACTCATAAACTAAATGAAGATCCATCCTTCGTACCTGTTAAACAGAAGAAAAGAAAGCAAAGGACCATTCAAGAACCAAGTGATTGACGAAGAGGTACGGAAACTCTTAAAGATTGGTTCAATACGATAGGTAACGTACCCTAACAGGCTAGCTAACACTGTGGTAGTACCTAAAAAGAATTGAAAATGGAGAGTATGCGTAGATTATACTGACTTAAAAAAGCATGACCCAAAGATTCATTCTCATTACCACATACAGATCAAATGATTGATGCCACCGCAGGTCATGAATCGTTAAGATTTCTAGATGCATATTCTGGTTATAACCAGATTAAAATGGATCCCTCAGACGAGGAAAAAACCTCCTTTATTACAAGCAGGGGGACTTATTGTTATAAAGTCATGTCTTTTGGCTTAAAAAATGCTGGAGCCACATATCAAAGGCTAGTGACCAAGATATTTTAGGAACATCTAGGAAAAACAATGGAAGTTTACATTGATGACATGCTGGTAAAATCAACACGGGCGGAAAACCATTTCCAGTACCTCTCTATTACCTTTGACATTTTACGCAGGTATAATATGAAGCTTAATCCAGAAAAATGCGCTTTTGGCGTGGACTCAGGTAAATTCTTGGGTTTCCTTGTATCAAACAGGGGAATAGAGGTAAATCCTTATCAAATTAAGGCTATAGAAGAAATACCTGATGTACCTATAAATAAAAAAGAAGTTCAAAGACTAACGGGAAGAATTGCAGACTTAGGAAGATTTATTTCCAAATCTTCCGAGAAAAGTTTCAAATTATTTGCAGTTCTAAAAAACCAAAGCCGGTTTGAATGGACTGAAGAATGTCAACAGGCTCTCAAAGACCTAAAGACTTACCTATAAAAACCTATGTTGCTGTCAAAGCCGAAGGAGGGGGAGCGGCTATACGTCTACCTTGTTGTCTCGAAAATTGTTGTAAGTGCAGTATTGGTAAGGGAGAATAAAGGTAAACAATATCCTATTTATTATGTAAGCAAGACATTACTGGATGCTGAAACTAGATATCCACATCTAGAAAAGTTAGCCTTAGCTCTAATCATGGCATCTAGAAAATTAAGGCCATACTTTCAATGTCATCCAATCACAGTTGTGACGTCGTATCCATTAAGAAACATACTGCATAAACAAGACCTATCAGGAAGATTAGCCAAGTGGGCAATAGAATTAAATGAGCATGAAATAATATATCGGCATAGGACTGCAATCAAGTCTCAAATCTTAGCTGATTTTGTTGATGATTTAGTAATAACATTGTCCCTGAAGTGGGGAAAGAGTTACAACTCTTCAACAGTGTTAATCCGGGTCTATGGACCCTATTTACCGATGGTTCTTCCAATATAAAAGGTTTCGGCTTAGGCATAGTCTTAATATCACCCATGGGTGAAAAGACACGGCAGGTTATCAAATGTTATCCTATAACTAACAATGAGGCAAAGTACGAAGTTGTTATTATAGGATTAGAACTTGCACGAGAGCTTTCAATCGAGCAACTCGTGATCAAAAGTGATTCCCAACTGGTAGTAAATCAGATGCAGGGGACTTACATCGCTCGAGAGACTCGGATGCTACAATATTTGGAAAAGGCACGAGAGCTCGTGAAACAATTCAAAACATGGAAGGTAGTACAAATACCTAGAGAGGAAAATGTTGAAGCCGATGCATTAGCTAACCTCACAGCAGTCAGGGAAGTAACAAACAAGGACAATGCAATTGTCATTCATCTATTCCATTCAGCGATCGACCAGGACAGAAATGAGGTAAATTTAAACAATTTAACCTGGGATTGGAGAAAAGAAATCCAAATTTTTTTACAGAATGGCACCGTACCTGAAGACAAGAAAACAACTCAAGCACTTCGCCGCAAAGTTGCACGGTACTGCCTCATTCGTAACTCGTTATATCGCAAAATGTTCGGAGGGCCCCTAGCAAAATGTCTCGGACCTAATCAAATGGAGTTTGTGATGAAAGAAGTCCACGAAGGACACTGTAGAAATCACTCAGGGGCGAGATCCTTAGTGAAAACCTTAATCAGAGCTGGATATTATTGGCCTAAGATGGAAGAAGAGGCCGAGGACTTCGTATCCAAATGCGACAGGTGCCAAAGGTTTGCCAATAACATGCATCGACCAGCGAAATTATTACATCCCATAATATCCCCATGGACCTTCATGAAATGGGGGATGGACATAGTGGGACCTCTTCCCACAGCTAAAGGGCAGGTACGGTTTTTGGTCGTGCTAACTGACTATTTTACAAAATGGGTAGAGGCAGAAGCGTTCAAACAGGTGCGAGAAAAGGAAGTTAAAAGTTTCTTATGGCGAAACGTAATATGCCGCTTTGGGATACCGAAAGAGAACGTGTGTGATAATGGCCCACAATTCATAGGCTCCCAAATCAAATAATTCTTCGAAATGGAAAATTATACGGATCACTTCAACGCCATACCATCCCGTAGCTAACGGTCAGGCTGAGTCAACGAATAAAGTCATCATCAACAATCTGAAGAAGCGGCTAGATAGAGTCAAAGGAAACTGGCCTGATAAGTTTCCAGCGGTACTATGGGCATACAAGACAACTTCAAAAACAGCCACGGGAGAAACTCTTTTCGCGCTTGTTTATGGCTCAGAAGCCTTAATAACTGTAGAGATTGGCGAACCAAGCTTAAGGCTTACAACAGCCGCGGGGGAAGCAAACGACGACGAATTGAGGACCAATCTGGACCTGCTCGAACCACAGAGAGAAGCAGCACTGATACAGATGGCAGCTCAAAAATAAATCATAGAGCGTTATTACAACCGTAAAGCTCATCTCAGGTACTTCAAGATTGGGGACTTCGTCCTCATAAAAGTCTTTCAATTAATGAAAGAAGCAGGCACGGGAAAGCTAAATCCAAACTGAGAAGGGCCCTACAAAATTCGAGGCATAGCTGGGAAGGGCGCCTACAAGTTGGAAACTATGGACGACAGAATCCTACCAACAAGTTGGAATGCCATTCACTTGAAGAATTACTAACTTTAAGGAAAAGAAGTATCCCCGGTCAAGTATCACACGTTCGATTTTATTTTGAACATTTGAAATTTTACTAACCGTTTTAGATGATAGGCATAAAGCTAACCTATCACCAGATGATGATATTAAACTTGCAAAGACGCAAGGAAATAACTAAATTCTCAGTCTAGGGTTACACTTTCTGATGGACGTTTTAAAGGGTTAAGCAGTCATCATCTAAAAATTATATACCTTCGAGTCTCGTATGTTTTTCCTTTTCAAGAAAAGAACACAAGGAAGGAATAGTCAAGTGCTCGAGATTTCATTCTTCAAAGCTCAAACACTTGGGAGACTATATAGTATGGAAGGCAAAAATGAAGCAAAAAAGACTATCAAAAAGTCAAAGCTCAAGCCTGAAGATCCATTTATCCAGCAAGCCAAGTGATTCGAGTAAAATCGAAAGAGCCAAAGACTCGAACACAAAGCCTAATCCAAAAGACCTTCGAACATGTTCAGGTTAAAAGGCAAAATGTTAGCTACGAGGAAGAAATGCACATCTTTGTACTTATTCAAAACAGTTATGGATAAAAGATCATCATCATTGTACTCATTCAAAACTGTTGTAACTAAAAATAGTTACGAAATCTTTGTACTCATATAGAAAACTGTTATCAAATAAAATAGTTACAGATGAAAGATCAAAATCCTTGTACTTGTTCAAAAAACTGTAAAACAGTTACGGATGTAAGAGCATTTCCCTCGTGCTTATTAAAAACTGTTGTCAACAAAAACAATTACGGGTGAAAAACCCAATTTGAATAAAAACTATTAGGAACGAAAACAGTTGCCCTCTTGTATTAACTCGAAAAAACTGTTACATACAGAAAACAGTTACGAAATACAAGTGTATATCAAATCTGTTAAAAGAAAACAGTTGCAACATGATTTTTAGACGATAATCAAACACATGTAAAATGTTGTGAAAGTCCAAACAAAAAAAAACTTTCCTCAAAAATATTCTTAAACACGTGAAAAATTCCTATCACGCTATTGCATTATTACACCTTTATGAAGTTGAGACGTCTTCTTCATTAAGTGTCGATCAGAAAGGGCCCTCTTTCACAAATTATGCCTACTACAAAAGGCACACATTTTATATGACACCATGCCTATTATGAAAAGGTGCGAGTAATCTGAAGCATTCTATATGCAAAACTCAGAGGTAAAACTAAAATCTCGAAAAATAAAGCATGCAAAAGACTTAAAGAGTATAACAGAAACTCAACAGAAAACAAAAGTCATACTTGCATTAATATATTAAAACGGCTAAGCAAAAAAACTAAATATTAACTTATGCTTAGTCGTATAGATTTTTTATATACATTGAGGTTCCCCTAAGTCATCATTTGGGGACTTTAGAGAGATCCAAATTTACCCCCGATGAGACTGGGGGTAACCACCAATTGAGACAAATATAAAAAAAGGGGTGAATCAACATCTTAATATTCCTTAGGATGGGGATTGACCTCTTCATCAGCAGAAGGAGTAAGAGCAGCTTGGGACAAAGAGGCTTGGACAGCAGGAGTCTCACCTTCAGGTGGGGGAAAGATCCAAACCTTGTTGAGCCTTTTCCATGGCTTCCTTGATCTTAACAATTTCAGCATTAAGGTTGAATTCTCCCCGACTCATGTCCGTCAATGTATCGAGGCGAGAATTCATGTACGCCCAACTAACTTCGACAGCTGCCGCCTCTTCGAGACTTTCATAATCTCTCTCCCATATCTAAAGCTCAGCTCTTAACCCATCCTTCTCAACTTCAGCAGCTTCATGGGCAACCCTCAAAGGAACAATTGACTCCTCCAAAGATTGGGTTTTGTCTAAAGCGATGCAAAGATCCTCCTGAGTCCGAGTAAGTGATTGCACAAGCTCGCCTGAGTATTCCTCCTTCTACTCTAGTAAGGCTTTCAAGCTCCTAACTTCTTCTGAGGCACGGGAGAATTTCTCAACAAACGAAGACTCAAGAATGCTCTTGTCTTTGTCCTCTTGGTTAGAAGAAGCCTTCTCTACTGCCAACTCCGCAGCCACAACTCTCATCTGCTGCTCCAAGGTATTCTTTTCTTCTTCTAAGGCTTCCATGTCGAGTCTCAGGCTTTCATATTTCCCCTTCCAATTCCCTGCTTCAGCTCGCCACTTCTTTAGCTCTTGATCCATGTTAGAAATCCTCTTCATGAGTTCTATGCCTATGAGATTGATCTACAAAAACAAAATCAATTAGATACGGTAATTACATGCATAAGAATGAGATACAAAAGAATGAATGTTACCTTCAAGGATGAATGCACAACCTCATTAGCCCAGGTAAGAGAACTGTGACTATCTAGCTTGGTACTCTCTGTTAGGCCAATCAAAGTCTTCAGCCACACTTTGGGTTGGCCGGATTTCTTAAAAAGGCTCCCATAAGCCGGAACCTCAATTAGCACTTGCCTCATCTCCCTGCTGGAAGACCCTACTTCTCTAGCAGGAGGCACGGAAGTAGGCTAAGATGAAGGAGCCACAGGCAATGAAATTTGTGGAACTGAAGAAGTCTCAAGCACAGAAACTTGAGGAGCTGAGAAAGCCACAGGCAAAGCAGCAACGGGAGCAGAAATAGCCAAAAAAGCAGTGGAAATAGCCGGAACGGATGAAGAGATTTCTCTAAAGGAGGGAGCAAAAACAGCCAGAGGCTCCTCATTAATAGCAGGGCCAAAACCTTCATGGAATAGATGATCCACAGAATCATGAGCAATAGAAGAAGAAGAATCCTCGAGGGTAGAAGGTCTGACACCAGGTACGGAAGACACTTCCATAGGTGTAGACTCATCGTCTGAGACCACTCTTCCTTTACGTGACCTGTGCACCAGAATGCCCTCCTCTTTTTCTTGTTCTTCTAAGGTCTTAGACCCACTAGCTTTCCTCTTGGAAGAAGAGGAACCAGTAATAATCTCCTAGACTTGAGCCAAAGACATCTTCGGAATGAATGCAGTAGACATCCCCCCAGCAGAAAACCCTGTCAAAAGGAAAAAGGTTAAGCAGACGAAGAAAAAGAAGCTCGAGTAAGGAAAAGAAGCGAAAACAAAAGTTTCACTTACCATGAGTCTTCACTTTCCAACCGTACTTCACAGAGAAGTACTTCCAAGATCTTTCCTCAAATGGAGCAACCGACAATAACTTTTCTACCCAATCACGGATACCGGAGACATTCTCAACAGTACCCATAATTGGTGAAAGAGGAAGAAAATAGCTACGGTGTTAATAAAACACTTAAAGCAAAGAGAAGAAAAATAACAGATGTGAGCTAAAATGTACTCACGTGCGCGATTCCACTTCTCAGTGAATGGAAGATTTTCCTCGCCCACTAAACCAACAGTGGGCACAACAACGTACCGAAGATACCAACCTATATCCATATCATCATCAGGGGTTACATACACTCTTTTGCTCCTAGCAGCCAGAGTGAAAACCCCTTGACGAAATAAGGTAGGAGAATATGGATGAATGAGGTGATTTAAGGAAAAAGGAACCGACGCTAAAGAAGCTAAACATCTAAGACACGCGACAACCCGCCACACAAGAGGACCAACTTGTCCTAAGTAAATGTTGAAGAAACGACAAAATTCGATGATGACTGGATCAATAGGAGGTCTAGACCCTAGAGTAAAAGGGTAAGTGTAAACAAAAGAATGTCTCGTTTTGTAAGACATTATTCTTTGATTACTATTCAGAATAACAATGGAAAAATCAGACTCCCAAGAATATTTCCTGCGAACAAGGGGAATCAAACCTTTGTTAATAAGAGTGGGATACCTATCAACACTATCAAGGGATAACGACTGGTCTACTAGAACCTGACTATCCCTAGTGAAGGTAAACTCAGGAGGAATGATTTCATCAACTCGTGGTTCGCGTGGGGGTTCATGATGTTCTCTACCCCTGGACATAGATTTAGAAACCCTAGCTGTTGGCGAGACTAAAGACCTAGCAGAAGGAGGGGAACAATCGAGAATAAGAAGAGCCTCTCGAAGGAGTAGAGCCTATAATCCTCAGTATGCTACCCCTCCGACTCCGAGTCGGAGCGGAAGTGGGTGTCAACTCATCAACGTTTATGACTCCCTTAGATTGGTTTAAAGAAGACATATTTACAGAGGCAAAGAAAAAAGTTTTTTACAAATAAAGTTTGAAAGTTAGAAGCTTTTCGTGAAAGAAAAGGAAAAGGGGGTATTTGTACTCGAAGACAACCGTCAAAAAATGAAAAAAAAACAATGATGTGAAAACCATAATTGAAGATGTCACTTCATGAGTGATGCAGCCGCAAGAAAGCCCTAAAAGGAACTGAATAATTGCAGAACCAACCCAAGAATGCCATGTGGCATAAGCATTAAATGGAAATGACAAGCGATGCATACGTACAGGAAAAGATACAATGATCCGAGTAAAACGGCGGCAAAATATTCCCGCCATAAATGAGTATCCACTTACCAAATATTAATTGATAAATATATGGTAAGTGGGGGGACTATCTGTATTGGTAAAAAAAGAGCTTCACACGTGTAATAAATCTTGATGACTCAGTATTCTACGTGGAGCAATGAAGACACGATAGTTGGACGGGACTCTAAGAAGAGGTACGAGGCAAAGAGGCACGACAAATCACATCCATGGGTTAATTAGCTACGAAAGTCTCAACCTGATTGAGAAGATGAAGAGACACGGTCAAATGTTTATTTGGACAGAATAAAGGACAGACTCAGAGATCTTCAAATTATAAATCCGTACGTTACACAACATCCACTCAACAGTTATGGTTGATTCATTGTAACGTTACATTAGAGTCATTATTAGTCATTTATGCTCAATCACCAAAGAAGGTAGACGTTATGTTAGGAAATTCCCTATATAAAGGAGAAAAATATAAACTGTAAAGGGAGAGAAAAAACATTCAAACTACTATTGCAATATACTTACTTTTTGTGCATCTTACTGCTATCCATTTACAAGTTTGCCTACAATTATAATCTTATTCTTTGGTTATCAGAAACCCGTGTTCTTCTTAAAATAGCTTTGGGAAAAGAATCCAATTCTTTGGTTAAACAGTACCCTGCTCTGATTAGTGTTTTAACAAAGGATCTTCCACCTGCGTGATTTCCGCAATGACCTTTGTGTGTTTTGTTTCATCACGTACTCCATTTGATTAGGTCCGAGGCACCTAGCTAAAGGACCGCCAAACATTTTTCGATATAAATTATCTCAGATTAGACAGTAACAAGCAGCTTTTCATCGAAGTGCTTGAGATTCTATCTTATCTTAAGGTAAAATCATGTACTGCAAAAAATTAACAATCTTCACTAGTTACTTCTTCTACTGAACCAAGGTTAGCTAACGCGTCTACTTCTGCGTTTTCTTCCCTGGGTATTTACATGACTTTCCATGATTGGAACTGCCTGACCAATTCTTCTGCATTTTCCAAGTATTTTTTCATTTGTGCCTCTCTAGCACTGATTGACCACCAATTCAGAGTCACTTTTAATCACGATTGCTCTATGGAGAGTTCTCGTGCTAGTTCCAGACCTGCAATTACAGCTTCATACTCCACTTCATTATTAGTAATAGGGTAACATTTAGTTGTTTGCCTTATAGTTTCACCTGAAGGTGGTATTAGGACAATTCCCAAGCCGGCTCCTTTAACATTAGAAGAACCGTCAGTAAATAAAGTCCATGTTCCTGGATTAGCTCCAGTAAAAATTTGTAATTCCTTTTCTACTTCAGGAATTATTTTTGCATTAAAATTTGCGATGAAGTCTGCTAAAACTTGAGACTTTATTGATGTCCTAGGTTGATAAACAATGTGATATTCACTCAATTCTATTGCCCACTTGCTTAATCTTCCTGAGAATTCTTGTTTATGCAAAATATTCTTTAAAGGATATGATGTTACAATAGAAATTAGATGGCATTGAAAATATGGTCTCAATTTCCTAGCTGACATGACCAAGGCTAAATCAAGTTTATCTAGATAATGATATCTAGTCTCGGCATCTAATAAGGACTTACTAACATAATAAATAGGAGATTGCTTACCTTTGTCCTCCTTACCAAGACTACACTTACAACCACTTCTGCAACAGCCAAATAGACGTACGGTCTTTCTCCATCACTTGGTTTAGACAGTAGGGGAGGAGTTGATAAATATGCCTTCAAATCTTTGAGGTCCTTTCGGCATTATTCAGTCCATTCAAATTGATTCTGCTTCTTTAATACTGAAAAAAATTTTAAAACTCTTCTTTGAAGATCTTGAAATTAATCTCCCTAAAGCTGTAATCCTACCTGTCAATCTTTGTACCTTTTTTTGCTGGTGAGTACATCAAGTATTTCTTCAATAGCTTTAATTTGAGCAGGATTTACTTCAATTCCTCTATTAGATACGAGAAATCCTAAAACTTACCTGAAGTTACGTCGAAAGCGCATTTTTCTGGGTTAAGTTTCATGTTATACCTGCGGAGGATCTCGAATGTAGTTGAAAGATATTGGAAATGGTCTTCAGCTTGTGTTGATTTGATCCACATATCATCAATGTGCACTTCCATCATCTTCCCCAGGTGTTCCTGGAACATCTTGGTTACTAGTCTCTGGTACGTGGCTCCAGCATTTTTCAAGCCAAAAGGCATGACTTTGTAACAATAAGTCCCCCTATTCATCGATCACTTGATTTTTGAATGATCCTTGCTTCCTCTTCTTTTGTTTGACAGGTACGAATGACGAGTCTTCATTTAATTTATGAGTCATCACTTACGGAGGTATATCTGTCATATCTGAATGGGACCATGCAAAACAATTTCCGTTATATTTTAAATATTCAACTAACTTACCTCTCTTTTATGGGTTTAGCCTTGCTCTGATATGGATTCTTCGTTCTGGCCATTGCTCGAATATTGGAACAGCTTCGAGTTCCTCGATCGTCATTTTAATGTTTTTTATTTTCCTCCAGCTCCTGAATTACATCTGGAATCCACTTCGGTCTATTTTGATGCAATCTCTGTTGGAATTTGATTTACCGCATCTTTTTCACTTGTACCCGTATCTGTCTGATCTGCTCTCGTGTCTTTTAGTTTTGCACTCGTATCTTTTTGGCTTGAGTGTATCACTGAGTTGATGTTCCTTGAAATTTATTGATCTCCTCGAATCTGTTGAATACCCCACTTTGAAGGGAATTTGATAACCTGATGTAATGTGGATGGCACAACGTCCATATCGTGAATCCATGGCCTTCCCATAATTACATTATTATGCCATATCCGTGTCTTTCTCTTGAAATTTTATTTCTTTGATGACCCCTTTTGCGTAAGTGCTTAATTAATCTCTCCTTTTGGTAATGACAGTAGAGTTATCAAATCCAGAAGGGGTCATCAAAGAAATAAAATTTCAAGTGACAAACATGGATATGGCATATAATGTAATTATGGGAAGGGACAGTAGAGTTATCAAATCCAGAAAGGGAATGAGCTTTTGGAATTACACGGTCTCCCATCAGCATTCTTCCACGACTCGTAATAGAATAATATTTACAGAGCTACATGGATCAATCAAAACTCGCTTTACATTAGTTTCATGTATTAGTAAAGATATTACCAGTGCGTCATTGTGAGGAATCATTAATCCATCAGCATTCGTATCATCAAATATTATGTTGTCATCTTCCAGAGTTTGACGAGTTCGCTTCCCGTGAGTTATTGTGAACGTTGTTGTTTTACTCGCTGTTGTATAGGCTACGCATTGACTTCTTCTACACTATTTATCACATTTATTGTTCTCTTTGGAGATGGCGGTTTCGGGGGTTCTTGTATATTCTTCATATACGCTTGCTTGCCTTTCTCGCTGAATAACTCGGTTAGATATCGCTGCTTCAATAAATGTTCTACCTCACCTTGCAATAATCTACAGTATGATGTTCTATGTTCGTGATCATTATGGAATTCACACCAGAAGTCTGGGTTCCTTCTATTTGGATTTGATCTCATTTAGGCCATCGAACTTTATCTCCCATGCTTCTTAGGACAGCGACTAACTCGGAGGTTCTCACATTGAAATTGTAGTCCCCAATCCTTGCATTTGTATTATTATCCCTGTTACGTTCACCTCGATCTTTTTTGAATCTCAACGATGACGAACCTGAATCTCTATTTGAGGATCTGTGATCAGCCTGCACGTTTTCGAATTTGGAACGAGTTTCTCGCCCTGAAGCTCCCATATAGGGCTCGTACCTATTCTTACCGGACCTCTTCTCAGATTCTGATAGTCTCGAGCTTGTTTTCTCTTCTACCCTTGATTAAGCTACAATATCCTTTTCAATCCACAATTTGGTACTGTACCTGTTACAGACATCATTCCACATCGTGGAAGGGAATTCTCATAGGCTCTCTTTGAGCCTCTTTGTAGCTTCTGAACTTTTTTCGTTTAAATTGCTTGCAAATGCCATAGTTTCCCAGTTGTCAGGTACTCTAAGTAGCAACATTCTTTCCCGTTTGAATCTGTCTACAAATTCTCACAGTAACTCTGTATCTCCCTGCTTCACTTTAAATATGTCTTCCATTCTCTTCTCTACTTTTTGTGCACCCGAATGTGCTTTTATAAACAAAAATGCAATCTCAGCAAAAGAGTCAATAGTATTTTCAGGTAAGAGAGAGTACCATGTTAGCGCTCCTTTGGTGAGAGTTTCCCCAAACTTTTTTACCAGCACAGATTCGATCTCCTACTTGGTTAAATCATTGCCTCTTACTCCCGTGGTGAATGCAATAATGTGGTCACGTGGGTCAGACATTCCATCATATTTCGGGATATCGGGACTTTTAAACTTTTTAGGAATTGGTAATGGAGATGCACTTGGCTTTATGGTTGTTGCGAATATTTGTCAATGTCAATTCCTTTGATGACATGTGGTACGCCAGGTATTTTCTCAATACGGTCATTTTGTTCCTTCACCTATTTCTACAAGGTTAGTATTAAAGCTTGTAAATCAGAATTAATAGTCGTACCTGGTCTCCCTCCGCGTGATTAATTGGGAGTTCCTCCGCTTCCAGAATTAGCCAACCCTGAATGTGGAATTTTCACAGTCGCAGTATTGTTTGGAGGAGGAGTGGGTGGCACAGTTGGCAGACCCCTCACAAAAGCCTGGGGAGCGTCATTCACATACTCTGCAATTAACTACTTCACAACATCTTGCTCACCAGTTTGTTCATTTCCGAGTTGTTCATTGTTTTGAGTAGTGGATCTTTCTGGAGATGGTCCCTTGAATCACGTGGGGTTCCTTGAGGCGAAGGAACTGGAGTTCCCACCACCAGTTAGTTATTTTCATTGACGTTTGACATGATGCAGTCGAGAAAAGGTTATTTGGAAAGTAAGAAAAGATTATCAGATTTTCGGCAACGGAACCAATTTGTTTAATCAAAGAATCGGATTCTCAGTCAAAGCTTAATTTTAGAAGTACTCGATTTACTGATAATCAAGGAATCCAATATTCTCTCAGAAATAATAAAGGAAATAAGAATTAGAAATGGCAGAATAACTAGAAAACACAAGAAAGTAAGTATATTCCAATAGTAATCAGAATGTGTCCATACAAATAACATTTATTTCCCTTTTATAGGGACCTTCAAGTACAACGTCTACTCTTCTTAATGATTGAGCCATAATGAACATTAATGTCATTAATGAAACGTTATAATTGGTAATTATAAATGTTTCATGAAGATTCCGTAATGTTTAAGCTCATTAATTGAAGATCTATGAATCATCCTCCTTTTCTGTCTAGGTTCATCTCACAGGTGCCTCTCAAACCTCAATTCTTTAAAGAAACTCGAACATCCATTTTTAATCACCCCGTGGGTAATTTACTCGTATCCATTTAGATTCGTGTCTCTTTCAAATTATCCGTCCAACTGTCACTCTTCTATTGATCCATATGACTTGCCATGTCAGCCACATAATTAATTTCACGTGTGATATCTATTTTTTCCGATACAACGCGGTGTTTATTGGTTGGAACATGTCTCACATACACTTTCATCACTAAATGATAGCGATTAATTCATATATATTCACACGTTATTTTATGACTTAACCATATATAACAATTTCATATGGTATAATAATTAAGACGTGTATGCTTATTTGTCAAGTTCCGTGCTATTTTCTATCGAATAAGTTATTTTATGTATATAAATATGCCTAATTATGTGAAAATGTGAACATATGATTACCCTTGATGGAATGGGGGTAATCTTGGGGCAATGAACTTAGATAAATTGGAAAGATTTCTTAGTCTTATATTACCTTTTATAAATATGAAAAGAGGAAATGTCAATATAACATATCGTTCGCAACGACTAAGCCAATATCTAAGGAATACAAAACTAATTTTCTATTCATTTCAACATACAAAAAAGGCATGAACCATATTGCAAATATACAAAATCATCTGTCCAAGAAACTCGCTATACCAGACTTTTAGAAGATCTTTGTTTAAAACCCAATTTCTATATGATTTCGTTTTCTTATCCTTATACTTTTCAGTACAAGAAATGCCTATGGAGTAAGTAAGTTCACACATGTACGTCCAAGTATTGCATAACACAGCTTTAATTTACTAGAGATTTTTGCCGCATGCCTATGATTTTCTAAGTAAGTTATTGAGAAAATGATTAGTTTACTTTACTAAAATGAGAAAGAGCTTGTTCCTCATATTTCCTTCCAAATTCCAATATTGCTCCCAATATCTTTAACAAAGTTGTTTTCCCACTGCCAGATTATGTCAAGAATTTCACCAGAACCAATGGTCCATATATCCCAACTTATCCTACAAGATAATCTGCAAGCTCTAGTACAACTGCATCATAACAGAAAACGACTATGTTTCTAATTATATCGTCTGCTATTTCTTTTATACGTAGAGATGAAAAGGTTGCGACGATAATAATCAACAAACTTAAAGCCTATGTTGCCCCGACTCAACAAAATGTTATCACACCCATATCAGATCCTTTAAAAATATATACTATTTTTCAGGATCTGACGCATGTCTATTGACATTTTTGAAGAGTTCGAGTAATATAGGTTAAAGCATACATGTGTAAGATATGATATAACTTTTCATGATCAAAATAATGAAATTTTGAATTCTAAAATCTTGCTTATTTATTTAAGTACAACATAATTACATTATACCAAATTAAAGGTAAACAAATACTCTAAAAAATTTCTTCTTCGCAGCCGTGATGTGTATGTGAGGGGGAGAACTCAAATGATGAAGAACTTTCTGATTCAATAATCAGTTCAAAAAATAAATCGGACAAGCGATGAGCTACATCCTCTGGAGCAAATCTAATAACATGCGCAGAATGTCTCTCTTTTACTATTGCATCTCTATATTTATTGTAAAATTCTCTATACATTGGGAGTATTTTTCTCGCGATTGATGTTTTTAAATCATCGCGGAGTTTACTATCAGGTACGACGCAGATGGAATGCTTCCGCTGCGCCTCCACAAATGACGAATTAAATCTTTTGAAACTCTCCTTCACTTGTTGGGGAGCCATTGACGTGCTTGGCTCTTGCGGGAGGGATTTAATGACATGGCTCCATCCTAGCCGTTCATAGTTTGACGCAAATTGTTTGACCTTTTCCTCGTGTTTTGCTATCCAATTTTCGCCTAGCAAGTACTTGAGATTCGATGTGCGGACTTTTATGAGGACATATTGGAGATTGTTGGCTAAGAAGAGATACGCTAGGAATACGTCCTTGTAATGCTTTGCTTTGCCGTCGAGCTTGCAGAGAAGAACGAGAATTAACCAAGCGAATCGGAGTGAGATCACCGGTGCCGGAGATTCGTTTGAATCGGAGATACCGAAGTATGATTCCGGCAACGAAACTTTCACCGGCGGAGGAGCCTCGGCGAGGATGTCAGAGAGTACATTGCTGAAATCAGCGAGTAAAATGATGTAATTCATTACATCAATTGTGAGATGATGGATTCCACCACCGGCCACCGGCGTTTTTGAGGATTCCTTCTGTAGAGCAGTTTCAAATTCAACTAACACCGTCCTTATAGATTCGCCGAGCTTGACGAGTGACGTCAACGCTTGAGATCGGATAACGGATTCTGAATCGGAAGAAAATATAGCTTCAATCTCCGGCCAATGTTCGACGATGGCGGTGTACATATCAAGTAGTCGGAATACTTTTTCCGGCGATTTATTCTTACTGTTTCTCGCCACATTCTCTGGAAAATTAAATAGAATCATGGCTCCGTCTTTTGAAATTTCAGTAAAACACGACTCTCTTGTTGCATCATTTGATACAAAGACGTGATCGCAGAGAATTCTCTCTCCGTTGAACAATGTTTTCACGGCTACATTCACTGCGTTAAGCCAATCCTTAATCTTCAGATCTAAAACTTCCCAATCCATTCTATGAACCTGCGAAGAACTCAATTTCTCAACTCCGAGTCTATAAATGGCTTCATCAATGATCGATTTACGTATAACTTTGTAAATTTTCACGCACTCTTTTCCATAGCCAGAAGAGATCATGCACTCCGCTATCAATCTCAAATCCGCCATTACAACACTAGAAAAATCCTCAACTTCAGAAATAGACTCACCGCCAATTACACGATCATCTTCGTCCTCATCATCGTTGAACTCAGAAATACTCGAACGAGTCGAAGTTCGAGAAGATACGGTGGATATGGATTCAGGATCCAAATGAGCTTTGTTCATTGAGAGAATCTGGTAAAATTCCTTTTGGAGTCGTTTCATAGCAACTTGCATTAGAGATTGAGCACGAACAAGCTTATCGGATTTCGAATTCTCAGTTGAATGAAAGTGCATGGCCTTTTGAAGATTATACACACACTTGATAAAATCCTTGGCTTCTCTTCTATTCTCATAGAAAAGAGAAGTCACTTTGGCGAAGGTAGTGGTGTTCGGGTCCCATTTCATAATCATCGGCTCCGCCATCTCCAGTGTCCGATCCATAACCGAATCGGAAAAACTCGGCCGAGAAGGCGAAAACGAGAAACGAGAAGGGGAAGAGAATTGGGAAGTAGATGGAGAAGTACTATCAGTTGTTGAACGTTTTGGAGAACAACAAAGAGTTCTCATGTCTTTTCTGCGCATATCGATCGTATGAAGAGTTCAGCTCTAGGTTTGAAGATTTATGATCGATTTTAATGGAGATTGTGAGGGTGTATATATATATATATATATATATATATATATATATATATATAATAGGAAACGAGTTAATTTAACTAAATTTTACAATATTAGGTCTTTTACTTTTCAATTAATCTGACAATTGAAAATACTTTTACAATTGTCATGATTTACCTAATCAGACATATAAAGTTAAACTCATACAAAAATAGTCATTGTGCTACGACTTTGGAATTGAAAAACTCTTTTTATTGAGTCTTTGCTTCTTTTTTTTATTTATTTTATCTTTAATAGTAATTGTTTTTGAAGATGAAAATAGTATATAAATAAAGTAAATATTTAATAAAAAATATATATAAAAGCTAAAATTATCAAAAAATAATTTCCTAATTAATAATTTTTTAAGACGCGTGTAAATAGAGAAACACCATAAATGACTTCGACATTGGAAGTCCGGCATGACCAACACGTGGCAGACATGTGGGATTACTACAAAATGACGGCTCTTAAACGTCAACCTAATTAAAATATTTAATTCTAATGAGGAAATTTAACATAATCGTGAGCTAATTCATACATTTTGGGGTTTACTATAGTTTTGATTTTGCCACTGCTAGTTGGACGTGCTGCTTTTTCTTGGAAAATGATAGGAGGATCCTGTTTGATCAAGAAATAGTAATTTTGGCTCGACCAATTAGATTTATATATTGAAGAGTTAATTTTCGTTAAAAATAATATTCAAAAGATAAAATTATCGGTGTCAAGACAAAATAACTACTACCTTCATTTCAGTTTATGTGGACCTATTTTTTTTTTGTCTGTTTCAAAAAGAATAACTCCTTTCTAAATTTAAAAATAATTTAGCTTAAACTTACAATTTTATGTTTAATGAGAAGTTTTTATAACCACACAAATACTATGGGCTCCTTTTTAACTTGTTTAGGACCACAAATTCTAAAGATCTTCATTTACTTCGTATCCAATCAAACATATTCACATAAATTGGAACAGAGGGAGTAATATATTCCGTCCTGATGGTAATGAATATGAGCAATGATAGCAATATTCAATGACCCAACAAGATGGAATATGATATTAAATAGTAATAAATTGCAATGAATAACATATAAGTAAATAAAATGTGTGAGTCATCCGAAAAGAGATGAAATCGGTAGATATTCTTTCTGAACGATTGATAAGACTTTTAACACTTGGGTTGTTCTTGGATCCGGTAAAATGCTAACAAGAATCTTGGTAAAAATATTGTTTTTGTATATATGCGATAAGACCAGATTCTCTCTTACAAAGTCAATGTGTTCTTTACAAATGAATAACTTATGTCCCCTGTCATTGTGTCGCTTTATATTTATAAGAAACATGTTCCTAGAAAACCCTGATATTACATGTACAAAGATATTTATTAGAATATTCTCTTTTATGTCTTATTTTAGAACCACTCATTATAACCTCGTCTATAATGCTCGACCTCGACTTCAACCTTGATCCACGGTAACTTCGCGACCTTGATCGGTCCGAGCTGACCTTGAGAGCTATAATAGTGCCGAGGTAGCTTGCCAATATCAAAAGCATTTTTTGGCCTATCCTATTCCCACGTGCCTTGTTTAACAAGAATTTGAAATAAAATGTAAACATATTTTTATGTATTCTAATGTTGCATATGTCCCAATTCATCGTATTTAATTAATTTTTAGAAATGGAAACGCACTTATCTCCAGTCAGAACACTTCATTACCATTCTTTTTCTACTTTTCTTTAGTATAGGTGTGTTAAATGGAAACAATAGAATATGACGAGAATCGAATAGTAATTCAAAGATGGAGTTATCATCTTATACTATGAAAGTAATTTTTCATTATTAGGATACGACCCCCTTACTCGGCTTGACTTTTTCACATATATTGATTAATGCATACACATGGTGAGATTTGAAAATTTCTGTTTGTTCTTGTAATCTACTTTGTGAGAGACATATACATGCATCTCATTACCTAGCATATTGATTTTGTCACATGGTTTGAATGTTGATTCGATCAATATATAATTCCTAATGACATATATCTCGACGAGACCTAATATAATTCGACTTAGCCTAGCTTCGGGGAAGATTGGAGAGCTCATATTGAAGAAGGTCGGAGATCAAGCATATATAGCATGCGTTTGATTCTCCAATAAAGAAATATAAGGCTATTGAATTCTACTGAACCCACACGTTAAAGGATAATTCTGCTCATGTAAAAACATATTCGAGATAAAGTTAACCGTGGATCACATCCGAAATGAATGCAAGAATATACATCTTTCTTTTCTTTTTTTATTCGCATAAACATTAAGTGTAAATAAGTATTTAGTATGGAATAACAACTCTATAAATAACATATAAGAGTGTTGGTTAGAAACTACTCGCACACAGTATTAATTAATATATACATAACCATAACAAATTCGTATGGTTTGATGAAAACATTGAGCGTAGGAAGTTGCTTATTTTTACCCTTCTAGAGGTATAATAACAAAGATGATTTCTACACACGCACAAAATCACGTGCATGCTAATTTGTCAAATTCTGTGCTATTTTCAATAGAATAAGTTATTTTGTGTATATAAATATACCTAATTATGTGAAAATGTGAACATATGATTACTGTGGATGCAACGCGGGTACTCTTGGTCTTGGGGCATTGAACTTGGATAAATTGGAAAGATTTCTTAGTCTTATTTTGTCTTTTATATTAATATGAAAAGAGGAAATGTCAATATAACAAGCCGTTCACGACGTAAGCCAATATCTAAGGAATACAAAACTACTTTTCTTTTCATTTCAACTTACAAATAAGGCATGAACCATATTGCAAATATAACAAAATTATCTGTCCAAGAAAATCGCTATACCAGACTTTTTAGAAGATCTTTGTTTGACTTCACTAATTGATTAATACGAGTAAAATCCAATTTCTATATGATTTCGTTTTCTTATCCTTATACTTTTCAGTACAAGAAATGCCTATGGAGTAAGTAAGTTCACACATGTACGTCCAAGTATTGCATAACACAGCTTTAATTTACTAGAGATTTTTGCCGCATGCCTATGATTTTCTAAGTAAGTTATTGAGAAAATGATTAGTTTACTTTACTAAAATGAGAAAGAGCTTGTTCCTCATATTTTCTTCTAATCTTCCTCTTGATATCTTTAACAAGATCGTTTCCCACTGTTAGAAGGTCCCATTATGACAAGAATTTCACTAGGACCAATGGTTCATGCAGAAGTGTTATACCCTTGAGAGCTGTGAAAATCGAATGCAATGTCTTATCCCGATTTTCCGATAAGAAAACGGAAGGACACGGATTCACGAGATTGTAATCGAGGTCAGAGACTCTTCGTATCAAGACCCAGGAAGAGTGAATGATATATCCGACATCAGATATGGTAAGACGCGCCTCGGTCCGAGTATAAGTTTAGAGGCATAATGAACGGTTATGCATGGCGGATATAAAGGGCCATAATACTCGCCCTCAACCGAATATCACGGCGTAGATCTCGCTCGATGTCGATCATGGATCAACAATTGTCAGGTAAGGAAGATTTTTACCTTTTTTACACTTGAACTAGGACTGAAACTCTCCTACTATATAAAGAGTGAGTTTTTCTTTAGTCTCACACATTGTAACACGCAATTCAAGGCAATAAAAGTTTATTTTTGTTCTCTAAGCTATTGTTGACAGCTTTACTCACTTATTCTGTTCTTTATTCACGATTGGGCTTAAATCGATGGCACAATTGAGGACGAGCTCATTATTCAATCTAAGATCCGTCCTGGTCTTAACGTTGCGAGTGGTTTGATCGTTTGTTTCTTCTTTAATTCATTTATTTATTATTCTTAATAATTCGTGTTGAATTAAACCACGTACAAATTTAATTGTTACCCAATTTTGGAGTAAACAGTTTAGCGCCCTTCGTGGCGCTAAGTTAATAGCGGTGATTTAATACGAATCTCTATAACACATCCTATTTTACGCTTGTTCTTTGAAATCTTAATTCAAGGTCAATCTAAAAAATGTCAAACTCTCAGTCCTCTCACTTGAACGTTGACGTTGAGTCAGGACATCACAATGAAAATAATAAATGGGGTGCCCAGTAATGATGTGCTACTCACCGATCCCAACAGCGTCCCAGCCGCCGACCCGGTCTATGCTAACTCGCAGGTGGACATCAACATTAATTTGCCAACTGATCCCGAAAATAGTGTTCGCAGAGGACCCCAATCAGCAGCTCGAGAAGCGCCTGAAGGTGGGGTGAAGGGGTGAGCATGAGACTGATTTTTGAAATGTTACAAGCTCAACAAGAAGCAATCGCATAGTTGCAGAATCAAAGCCACACCCCAAACAGGGTCGAAGCCGAACAATCCCGCGGAAGCATGAGAAGAGACGAAAAAATACCGAGAGACCGAGGGAAGCCGAGCTCGGGGTAACTTTCGGGGTGATGAATATGCTCAAGGCGTTGACCAAACGGGTGGGGTCGGGGGAGAAAAATATTGAGGCCGACAATAAGAAGGTGGAATACAACTCCAGGGTCGATCAGATCCCAGGAGCACCCTCGATATTAAAGGGACCAGACTCCAAAAAGTTTTATCCAAAAGCCCTTCCCCCGAGTGTGGCACCAAAACCGATCCCAAAAAGGTTTCGCATGCCTGACATCCCCAAATGGGACCACGGATCCGAATCATGTAACCTCCTATACATGCGCGGTCAAAGGGAACGATTTGGAAGATGAGGAAATCGAGTCGGTGTTGCTGAAGAAATGTAGGGAAATTTTGTCCAAGGGAGCGATGATATGGTATCAGAACTTGCCTCCCGATTTTATTGACTCATTTGTTATGCTTGCAGATGCTTTCGTAAAGGCCCATGCCAGGGCCATCAAAGTCGACACCAGAAAGTCAGATCTTTTCAAGGTCAAACAAAGGGAAACAAGATGCTCAAGGAGTTCGTGTCAAGATTCAAGATGGAACAGATGGACCCACCACCGGTTGCAGATGATTGGTTCCGTTCATGCATTCACTCAAAGGCTCAACCCCTGAAGTTCCTTGGCCTCTTAGCAGCTAAAACAAAATTTGGTGGAGTACCCGGCGGTAACTTGGGCCGACGTCCATAATAGGTACCAGTCGAAGATCAGGGTCGAGGACGAGAAACTCAGGGCCCCTTCAGGTTCTGTTTACCCTATCAGGGCCGATGAAAAATCTAAGAGAGTCGTTGATTAAGAGCTAAGACCAGTCTGAGATCGATATCAACCATACAACGGGGAACAAAGAGGAAATGGACCCGGGTGTCACCTTGCAATGAACGAGAAGAGAAGGGATCGAGGGCCCGGTGGCCGAGGTCTAATGATCAAAATGGGTTCGACAGGCCGCTCGGGAGTAGGGAAGCACTGATATTATCGAAGTACAACTTCAACGTGAACACTGCCAGCATCGTGTCAATTGTAGGGTGGATCAAAGAGACCAAGTATCCCCGGCTATTGTAGTCCGACCCTACCCAGAGAGATCCTAATTTGATGTGTAAGTATCAAAGCACTCATGGTCATAGGACCGAAGGTTGCCGACAGTTAAGAGAAGAAGTTGCTTGGTTATTCAACAACGGGCACCTCCTAGAATTCTTGAGTGAGCGGGCGAAAAAATAGTTCAGGAATAGGGACGCCAACAAACAGGTCGAACAAGAGCCTCAACACGTGATCAACATGATCAACATGATCATTAGAGGAGTCGATGTTCCCCAAAGGCCAATGATAAAACACACTAAAGTGCCTATCACAAGGAAAAAACACACCCGGGATTATGTTTTGGAGGGAGCCATTTTGTTCGGCGACGAGAATGTCGAAGGCAACGTACAACCTTAAAATGATGCAATGGTAATATCCGTACTTATCAATAAATCTCGAGTTAAACGTATGCTGATTGATCCAGGTGGCTCGGCCAATATCATCAAATCAAGGGTCGTAGAGCAATTGGGGTTACAGGACCAAATCGTACCAGCAGTCCGGGTATTTAACAAATTTAACATGGCGCGTGATACCACGAAAGGAAAGATAACCATGCTAGTAAATACCGCTGGGACATTCTAAGAAACAAAGTTCTACGTGATCGAAGGGGACATGAGGTACAATGCTCTATTTGGAAGGCCATGGGTCCACAACATGAGAGTGGTACCCTCGACCCTGCACCAGGCGTTGAAATTCCCACACCGAGGGGAGTCAAAATGGTCTATGGTGAGTAGCCTGCCGCAAGGGAGATGTCTGTTGTCGACGAGGTAATCCCGGTGCCTACGATTTCGACATCAAGGAACGCAGAACCGACTAAAAGGGAAAAGATCAAATAGCTATCACTGATACCGGTCTCAGCCAAACTAGAGAAACAGGGAGAACGAGGGGCAGACGGGGAGGACAATTATGGAGTCCCGAGATCATTCATAACACCTTATGACACCGACACCAACAAATCAACAGTTGAAGAGTTGGAGTAAATAATATTGATCGAGCATCCGCCGGATCGAAAGGTATACCAGGGCACGGGGTTAACCTCCGAGCTCAGGAAAAAACTTATTGATTTTCTTAAAGATAATGCCGATTGTTTCTCTTGGTCCTATCTTGATATGACAGGAATTCCATCAGAGGTAACAACTCACAAGCGGAGTTTGGACCCGAAGTTCCATCCGGTTAAGCAGAAGAGGAGACTACGGTCCAATATCAAACATGTGTTCATCAAGGATAAGGTATCCAAACTTCTAAAAATAGGATCCATCGAAGTCAAATACCCAAATTGGGCAGCTAACGTAGTGGTAGTACCCAAAAAAGAAAATAAACTAAGGATGTGTGTGGATTATAAAGACCTAAACAAAGCACGCCCAAAAGATTGTTTCCCTTTGCCTAGCATCGATCGAATGATCGATGCAACGGCCGGGCATGAGATACTCAGTTTTCTTGATGCCTACTCGGGGTACAAACAAATTCGGATAGACCCGGACAATCTAGAAAAAACTTCTTTCATAACCAAATTCGGTACCTAATACTATAATCTAATGTCGTTTGGGTTAAAGAACACCGGTGCCACCTACCAACACATAGTAAACCGGATGTTGAAGAGCAAATAGAGAAATCAATGAAAGTTTATATTGATGATATATTATTTAAGTCCCTTCAAGCAAAGGACCATTTGAAACATTTTGTTTAAGTCCCTTCAAGCAGAGGACCATTTGAAAAATTTTCAAGAAACTAAGGAAATACAACATAAAGCTAAACCCAGAGAAAAAGGCATTCGGAGTTAGTTCGGGAAAATTCCTCGAATTCATGGTATCCAATAGGGGATAGAGATCAACCCCGACAAAATAAAGGCCATAGAGGACATCACGATAGTGGACAATGTTAAGGTAGTTCAAAGACTGACCCGACGTATAGATGCATGGGGCCGGTTCATCTCGAGGTCCTCGGACAAGAGCCTTCGATTCTTCTCACTATTGAAGAAGAAGAATTTTTCCTGGACTCCGAAATGCTAGCAAGCTTTGGAAGAACTCAAATAGTACCTGTTGATCCCCCCTCTGCTGCACACTCTGAAGGCAGACGAACAATTGTACCTCTACTTGGCAGTTTTTGAGGTGGCGGTAAGTGGCGTCTTGGTCCGGGAGGAAGAAGGTACGCAATTTATCTTTTACTATGTCAGTAGAACTCCAGGCGATGCCGAATCGAGGTATCCTCACCTGGAAAAGTTAGCACTCTCTTTTCTATGCGTTTTGAGGAAGCTAAAACCGTATTTTTAATGCCACCCTATATGTGTCGTAACCTCTTACCCGCTGAGGAATGTCATGAATAAGCTCGAGCTCTCGGGCCGGTTGGCCAAATAGGCCGTGGATATTAGCGGTACGATATCGAGTACCGACCCCAAATGCCATAAAATCTCAGGTTTTGACATACTTTGTGGCCTGCTTTACACCGGCTAATACCCAATGTTGAGAAGGAATTACTACTCACCTCGGGGCCTAATTCGAGAATCTGTACCCAACTCAGGAATGGTGCCTCTAACGCAAAGAGGACCGAGCTCAGTATCATGTTGAAACCACCTGCGAGAAGCGTAATTAGACAGTCCATTAGAACTGTAAAATTGACTAACAATGAAGTCGAGTATGAGGCCATGATTGTAGGTCGAGAAATAGCTAAGAGCCTGGGGGCTAAAATGTTCAAATCCAAATGCGACTCACTCCTTGTTGTAAATCAAGTCAACAGAATATTCGAAGTAAAAGAATAATGGATGTGGAGGTACTTGGACAAATTGCCGGTAACCCTACACCAATTCAAGGAATAGACTCTGCAGCACATATCCTGGGATCAAAACAGTGAGGCCAATGCACTAGCTAACTTGGGGTCTTCAGTCGACTCTGATGAATTCAGCTCAGGGGTAGTGGTACAAAGGATGAACTCGGTGATACAAGAAGGTCATGCCGAAGTAAAATCAATGAGTTTGACTTGGGATTGGAGAAACAAATACATAGACTACTTGAAGACAGCAAAAATTTCCTTCGGATCCCAAAGAATTGAGAGCCCTGCGCACCAAAGCAGCCAGATTTAGCTTAGTCGATGTGGCATTGTTCAGGAGATCTTTCTTTGGCCCCCTGGCCAGATGCTTATGGCCTGGAGAGACCGAATACGCCATGATAGAAGTTCATGAGCGCACATGTGAGAACCATCCGGGGCAGAATCCTTAGTTCAGAAGCTAATCAGAGTCGGCTACTACTGGAATGAAATGGAGAAGGATGCGAAAGACTTCGTATAAAAATGTGACGAGTTCCAAAGACACACCTCGATGATCCATCAACCGAGAGAGATGCTTCATTCGTTCCTGTCTCCATGGCCGTTTATGAAGTGGGGAATGTACATCATCGGTCCCCTGCCATGGGCGCCCGGTAAAGTTCAGTTCATACTATTCATGACCGATTATTTTTCCAAATGGGTTGGGGCTCAGGCGTTCGAGAATGTTTGAGAGAAAGAATTCATCGACTTCATCTAGGATCACATAATATGTCGGTTTGGGATACCAGCCAAGATCATTTACGAAAACTGGAAACAATTCGTTGGCAGCAAGGTGAGTAAGTTTCTCAAAGATCACAAGATCAAAAAGATATTATAAATGCCTTATCACCTTAGTGGAAACGGGACAGCAGAATCAACGAACAAAACTATACTCCAAAACCTGAAAATGAGGATGAACGGTTTGAAAGGAAAGTGGAAGGAAATTTTCCCGAAGTCCTGTGGGCATATTGTACGACTTCGAAGTTGACCACCGGGGATACCTCATTCTCTCTGTTCTACGGAGCTGGAGCCTTAATACCAGTCGAAGCAGGGGAACCGAGCCTCAGCTTCCAGTATGCTACCGAGGAGTAAAATGGCGAGACCTTGACCACGGCCCTAGAACTATTATATGAAAAGCGGGAGGCCACCCTGGACCAGTTGGCTGCCTAGAAGCAGTGGGTAGGAAGGTACTACAACCGACGAGCCAACCTCTAACACTTTTGAGTCAAAGACTTGGTATTGAGAAAAGGAACACTGCACACTAGGAACCCAAAAGAAGGGAAACGGGGACCAAAGTGGGAAGGACCGTATCGAGTTGTCGGAATAACCGGCAAAGGGTTATATAAGCCCTAAGTGGGGAACAATGTACAACTATCAAACAACTGGAGCGTGGCTCACTTAAAGCGGTACTACTGCTAGAACGTATCTAACTCCTTTTTAGTTTTGTTACATTACGAACTAACATATGCAGGTACTCGGCCAGGGGAAGATGTGGCTATTAGGACTCAAAGCACATGTAGCACTCTTTTTCCCTTGAGCCGATTTTGCCCGAAGTAGGTTTTTTGGCAAGGTTTTTAATAAGGCAACAGTAAAACGTGCTACCTTAGTTTTGAAAATCGGTCCTAAACGTGATCGATGGCGTTTTCACCAAATTAACAGTATCCAAGCCCTCACAAGTTCGGCCTCGAATACTGGGGGCCATTACCCCTAGATTAAGTTCGGGCTCGAATACTGGGGGCCATTACCCCTAGATTAAGATCTTTAACAAAGAAAAAAAATTATATGTCAAAAGGATAAGGCTTAGTGGTTAGGATTCATTATAAGGGTCAAATGGTCATACGAACTATGCCCATATATTCCACTCTAGCCATAACATAAGGCTTATGCTCCTCCGATCATGTACCTACATATTAAACAATGAAAGAAAACTTTGCTTCTCTTATCTTTATTACTGCACACTTCACTTCTCCGATCCTGGATCCTAAAGCCCACGGGCTACCCCTACTCAGGGATTGTCGACTAATAAAAATTCAGACAACCAGGGGAACTAAATCCTGAAGGCACCAAGCCTACTAGGAAATGCCTGAATACGAAAGGCTATGGCCGACCTAAAAACAGCTCGAAGACGTCCGAAGCTCGTACGTAGAAAGTAAGGCCCTTGCGTAAAATCAAAACCTATTAAGAGGTTACCCTCGGTAAAAACATCATCTAAGACACCTAAGTATCTTAAAAGCCTTTAATTTTATCGAAACCAAAAGTAACACACATTTTCCATCGAAATCAGGCCTCGTTTGGACCTTCGAAGTACGGATACTTCAGTATATATTTGATTTTATGCTAAGGCATTTAAACAATGTGCGAATAAAAAATTGTAAATATATGCTGGAAGTAAATATACGGTATTGCCAAAATGGGGAAATTTTATGCACTTAAAATTATATTTATAAAGGCACGATAGAACGACCTCAAAAAAAACAAAAAATAAAATATACAAAGGAAAACTAAAAAAGAACAAAGACATCTACACCTTGTCTTCACCGGGGATCGACTCATCACCAGAATCATCGGAACCCTCGAAACCTTCGTGACCCGCAAGCTCATAGAGTTCCTTTGCCTCGGCCTCGTGTTTCTTGGATTATTTGATTTCGACCAACAAGTAAAAACCTCGGGCGTGAATCTCCTCGAGGGTCTCTCTTCGATAGGGGTGGGCATTGATCGGTTCGGTTCGGTTATGAATATTATCGGTTTAGCATATCGGTTATCGGTTTATATATTTGTAATTTAAACTAATAATCGAACCGATAAGATATCGGTTATCGGTTAATCGGTTATCGACCATTATCGGTTCGGTTATCGATTTACCCGATAAGATAACTCTATCTAGAGGTAAGAAGCATAGTATCTCCATTTATAGAGTGGTAGAGTAATCTCGCCATGCGTCAAGAATTGGATGGCAGGCATTATTCTTACTAGTTCTCCGCACAACTTTTGTGCAGTTGAAGACTATCATGAATGTTTAATGAAAAACTGGCTGGCTCTGACTACCTTGCGGAGCAAACAAAAGATCCCAAAATCACAGTGCCTGTATGAACAAACAAACTTTGCACAACCAGCTTACGTAGAAAATATTCCATATTCTATGCCAATAGATTCGTGACATCCATGTACTGAGTCGTCAAATGAGCCACGTTAAGAAATCCCAAGCTTATACGCATTGGCCCACAGGGTGCCCCAATAGGGCCCGAATGCATCTTGTGCGAGGCAACGATAGTTGGCCCTCTATCATCTTCTATCTGGTAGACTTGGTAAAAGGGCCCCGACTTATTTCCAGAATAAGAGTTCGACCGCGGATTCCCCCTTTGGGGGGGGGGGGGGATCAAGTTCCAAAGAAAGCCGTCCGACCCTACTGAAGTACCAAAGGCTTTCGAGGCTTACACCTCCCTATTACAGGACCTAAAAAAAGGGACGCAACTATCATATGACCACTTATGCATTGATACGTGAATACGATGGGATACGACCGCCCGTAATGTCTTTCCGTTGGTATGTAGTTGGATCGATGCTTCACCTCATCCGTGCTCCTTGGAAACCTTGACTCTTCAATAGATTAGATTCATCTTAACTTAAGAAAAGTGGTACTTTCTCTTTGCCTTACCGTCTTTTCTCAGCGGATCAGCCACATAGTCCGAAGTAAGGTTAGTGACGGGAACTTAGCTATCTTTTGGTCAGGTTTTTTGGGGTTGGTTCCTCTACTAGAATAGGTCCCGAACGCCTCACTTCTCTGAATTTTGGTGCTTCGCACATGAACTGAACTTTAATTATTGAATTTGGCAACAACAAATGAATATGTCCACTGTCCAGGTATCAAAAAGATGTCATCAAACAACCAAATGCTTTAACTCTAACTAAATGAATTAAATACAAAACTTTGAAGACCAATGCACAAGAATTTTCTCATAATTTTAGTTCTTATCTCGAATTAAATCCAAAACAACCTCAAACAATAAGTTAGGAAATCCAAAAGCAGTGACCCAAAAAATAATGAGGAAAATGAGAACTGTAAAGTGATGAAGAGAATCATAAACTTACCCGAAATTGATGAAGGAACGAAACTTGTTCTTAAGACAAAAGTAATTAAATTTCAAATTTTGAAAAACAAAATTTACGCTAAGATTCTATGAATGTGGTTGTACTTTGAATTTTGAAGAAGAACTGATGAAGAATTGAATCAATTTATGGATGAACTCTGAAGAATGAACCATGAAACTTGATATCTGGAATGCAGCTAGTAATATTGGGAGAAAAAAAGAGAATGAAGCCCTAGATGTATTTATATATTTAAGGGTAAAATCATAATTTTACTAAATCTTACTAGGTTATCGGTTAACCCGTTAAGAAAATTGGCAAACCGAGGCCCGAACCGATAACCAATAGTAAAAAAATACTAAACCGCTACCAAACTGTTAACCCAATAACCCGATACCCCAATAAGCTTTTTTCGATTCGGACTATCGGTTATACCTGATATATGCCCAACCCTACTCTACGGGATATCCGCCTCACATATCGGTCTTCGTCTTTAAGCTGGCCTCGGATACCTCCACATCTGCCTTATAATGGGATCGTATTCCCTCAATCTCGGAGGACTCGATCGAAGTCGCCTCCAATTTGGACTTTAGCGCAGTATATTCTTGGCCAAGGGAATTCCGTTCCGTTAAGGCTGAGTTCAACTATGCCCGGAGTTCATCATTTAGCCGAGACCACTTTTCGTCCTTATCCTTTGCCACTCGAAAATGGTCCTTGATCGATGCCAGCTCCTCTTTTGTGGAATTTTTCTCCGAAGCCAGCAGGTCCATCCTGCCATCCCTCTCCTAGGTCGTGGCCCTAACCTCATCCATCTCAGCCTGAAGTTGGTCGATAAAATCTACCTTCTCTTGGGCCTGCGAGGTTGCATTGTTAGTCATCACGAGTAGCTTCTCATGTTTAGACTCAAAGATTTTTACATTCTCTACCAGATCGGTGTGCTATCGTTTCACAGACGAGGCCTCTTTTTGAGCCTTTTCCATCTCGGCCCGGAGAGTTGGGAGATCCTTAAGAGCCTCGTCTTGTTTCTCACTAACAGCCATATACATTTCCTTCTTTCGGATCTGCTCTTTGAGCTTGAACTCATGCTGACTGTTCTCCAAACGAGATCGAAGGAAGCTTTCATGCTGAAGCACCAAAGCCTGAAAAAACAACGAGGCCATTAGAATATGCTGAGCAAAATCCGTGAAAGATACAAAGCATAAACGTCTTACCCAGTTCAGTGCCTATTGGGCCTCGTTGAAGACGCTCGACATGCCTACCTCGTTCATCTTTGCCTGGTCCTCCTTGGTCAACAGGCAACGAAGGTATCTGGCTATGCCCACCGTAGCACACAGTTCCCGGGCTTCCGCTGGGATAGTAAGAAAGACCGTTCTCTTACGGTCGTGGTCCACACTCGGGGCGGGGAACTACTTCACCAGTTTCTAGCTCGAGCTCGACTTGCCTGCCCCAGGTGGCACATCCTTTTTCGGGACCTCCAAGTGACCAAGCCCGGAAAAGTCCTCCAATACGGCCATGTCCATGCCATCAAAGAACGTGTTGAGGGCATCGTTTGGGCCCGTCACCGTCTCGTTTGATTTCTCTATTTCCGTTTGGGCCTCTTCGAGCATGGACTCAGTATATGACGACGTCTCCACGAGTTCGATGACACTAGCTACATCCTTAAGGACGGGAGCATCATGGAAGACCGCGACCTCCGTCTCTCCCTCTCGTTCCCGTGGTCACTTTTCTTGGTTACTGCCTGGTCCCGCTCATTGAGGGTCAACTCATGAGCAATACAAAAGAGGTTGTCATCCTCGGGGTAATCTCTGAGGCGGTAGAGGGAATCAGAATCTGATACCTAGACTTGGTGTTCTTTTTGTTTTTTCAGATCCGGATGGCCACCCTTTTCTTCCTCACCTCGGCATCCGAGGAGCCCGATGAATTCTTTTTCTTCTTTTTCTCCTCCTTTGTGGCGGTCCCAAGCTACCCTGAAGCGCAGGGTTAGGTAAGTGCGGACGGATCCTCGTCCTGATTCAACGGCCTGAGCTCGGTGGTTTTGGGAAACCCTATGAGAAAGAAGAAGACTTAGAAAAATATAAGTCAGATGTATGGATGTAATCATTCGGAAAGAACCTCACCATGGGAACGGGCCTCCCACTTTCCCTTCGAGAGCTCGCACCATGTGTGCTTGGAGTAGGGCATCTATTTGCAGATCCCCTCGATCCACTCCTTAGAACAGGGGACTACATTAAGAATTCGGGAAACCCCTACACAACAAAGTAACGGGCGGTTAGAAAGGATTAAAAGGGAATACCAAATAATCAATAAGAAAAAGATTTCCATGATTCTTTCCACTTTTCGAGGAATGGTATAAATTTGGAGGGGATGAGGTCTTTGGTCTTCATCTGAACAAACCTCCCCTGCCAACCTCGATCTCATTCCTCGTCGATGCTTGAGAACAGTGCCTTACTTGCTCGACGAACATGCTTGATCAACCCACCCCAAAAGATTTAGAGATTATATAGACGAAGAAGATGGTCGAGAGTGAACCGAGGCATTGTTATACCCCATTTTAACCGGGTCAAATTAGAGTATAACATATTGGTAATCCTGAGGTTTAATTAATTTTAGGAGAGTCGCCACCTAATTAATTCTAAGGTGAATTAGGACACCTATTTTTTAAAGCTCAAGTCAAACTCTTTTTTATGGTCTTGGGTGGTGGAGGTCAAATCTTGGTGAAAAATGGAGATAGAGCCAAATTTTGGCTCTGCTGTCGCAGAGAAAGAGAGGAAGAGAGATGAGGAAATGGATAGGGTTTCATAGTTAAAATCATCTTGGCCTTAGGATTAGAAATTGATGGTTGAGATTATTCTAAAAAGTTATATAAAAAGAAAAAAGAAAATGAATACCAATATTAATTTATATGATTTTCTAGAAGGGTCTAAAAGGGTATGGGGTGGTGCTTGGAACGGTAAAGAAAAATTAGTTTTAGGCAAATATTTAATGTCATTAATTAGAAGAGAAATGGGCACCTAAAATAGTGTGATTTGAACCCTTTTTATGCAAATTAATTGAGAACAATTAAGGTAATTAGATGTTATAGTCTTATTTGAATACCATAAATAATTTTGATTTAAATATTATATTTTGAATTAAATATTACAGTTTTGAATGGAATATTATATTTCTGAAATGAATATTGCAGTTGCAAATTGAATACTATATTTTAAAATCGAATACATTAAAATTGAATATTGTAGTTCATATGAAATACTATAAACATACTGTTAGTTTCTATACCAGAATGTTAGTTTCCATTAGTTTTAATGGAATAGTAGTAGGTGCATGTACAATTAATTTTTGATTGGATGTAGATATAATGTTGGTTTGGTTAGAATGCTGGTATACATACTGTAATAACTTTTCGTATTGGAATATTTATAATTTTTATTGGAATACTTATAAATTTAATGTTAGTTCGATTAGAATATTAGTCTTTAATTTGGAATATAATTTTATGATTGAAATATCGGTAGATATATCGTTACTTCTATTGGAATACGGGTAGATATATTGGATTACAAATATATTTTAGTAACTTTTTTTAAAGAATCTCATCCAAAACTTAGGAATATGCCCTTGGAATGGAGAGCTCAATTACGGAAAAAAAAAATGGAGAACTTGCCAATTGAAAAGGAAATTTATAGGGATAGAAGTGACCGTAATTACTAAGTTTCTTTTTTTTTAATATGCGTGATCTTAGGAATACTTCTATTTTTCAGGCTTCGTGTTTCAAGTCTTGCAAAAGGGTTGGCATATTAATAGATATAGAGTGTAAATTTTGGACACCTGAAATAATTTTAATTATTGGGATAAATCAAGAAAGTGGATATTATAAATGAGTATACCATGTAACTTTCCCATCTTAAAATTGGTCCCTTTGAATAGCATTGGACTTTGCTAAGTTGACCTAATTTACATTTAAAAGGCTTTCTTTTTTTACTTTAAATTTTACTATATTTCCATAATTCTAATAATTTATAATAAAATATAATATATTATATTATATTGCTATAAAAATTAATATTTAGTATGTATGCAATTATATAAAATAGAAAATATAGATATAAATTATAATTGGCAAATAATGCTTGTATTAATTATTACGGTGCATTAACATTAAATAATAATGTGATGGTGATTAAGTAACTAAAATAATAATAATGATATAATTACAATAAATAAATATGCTAAATTATATTATGGCTAATAATCATATTTTATTTTTAAAATCTTGAGGCTAGAAAATTATAACAAATGTTTGGATTAAAATGTGTAAAATATATTTAGAAAATTATTAAGAATTAGCAATTATAAAAAAAAAAATATTGATTAGGAAAAAGGAGGGCCAAAATTAGTTGTCAACAGGCATTTCGGTGTTTTTCACGAAGTGTCGAAGGATGATTACAATCCTCTAAAAGGATGGGTGGATCTGCCTGAGGCAGACCTTCGTACCTTTGGCCAAAATTAAAGATATGGGGTCTATCGGAGCAAGTGTGAAGGGGTAAGCGTAAACACGTAAGTACCCCTCCACGTGCGTAGTGATGTCTTTATTGGGCCTGGGGACGACCACCTCCTTGCCTTCCCAGTTACAATCTACCCGAACTATGGGTAGTGTCTCCTCAGTAATTGAGTATATGTACCTCCATGCTTCCTCGCCTTGGTCTTGTTGGATGGAGGCCTTCTCGGCGTTGAAGTCGTTCTCGATAGAGCATCCCACGGGGACGAAGCTCTTCAAGGGAGGCTCTTGGGCCACCTCGGTATTTGTGGATGGGTTGGAAGATGAAGGGGCGATTTTCTGAGGCGGGATTTGGATGTTTTCGCCATCGAGTTCTAGGAATATGAAGATTTGAAGAAAATCTATGAAGATTTGAAGATGAGATGAAGATATGAAGGTATGGGTTGAAGATTCAAAGAAAATCTGTGAAGATTTAAATATGGGATGAATATATGAAGATCTAAAGAGCAATGTATGAAGATTGGAAGAAGTCATAGGCAAGTAGAAAATTTGAGGGTAAATCCAAGAGTTCTGGAATTGGAAGGTGGGTAAGTAAAAAAGGGGGTTGTAGATTTTATAGAGGGAGGACAATCAATGTGTGACGTTCCACATTCAAGGACGGTCAACCGATGGCTGACACGTGTCTAAAGTCAGAACGACGCGACTGATGTGATATTTTGTTGACCCGTTATCTCGGTTGTAATGTACAAAGGAATGAACCGGGATCCATCTATCGCTTCCCGTCGTTTCGACGAATTTACCCACCGGAAAATAGGGTACTATCTGTGTACGGATAAAATCGGGGGCAATGTCAACCTCGATTGCCAGATGAAAATGGAAGGGGGGCACGAATCCGCGATAATGTAATCGAGGTCAGAGACCCTTCGTATCAAGACCCAGGAAGAGTGTACGATATATCCGACATCTGACATGGTAAAACAACGTGCCCTGATCTGAGTATAATTTCTAGATTTCGAGAGGCAAGATGAACAGTTATGCATGGCGGATAGAGAGCTGTAATACTCACCTCAATTGGATATCACGGCACAGATCTCGCTCGATGTTGATTGTGGATCAATAATTGTTAGAAAAGAAATATTTTTACCTTTTTCAGACTTGTACTATGACCAAAATTCTCCTACTATATAAAGGGAGAATTTTCTTTAGTCTGATACATTGTAACATGTAATTCAAGGCAATAAAGTTTTTTTTGTTCTCTAAGCTACTATTGACAACTTTACTCACTTGTTTTGTTCTTTATTCACGACTGGACTTAAATCGAGGGCACAATCGAGGACGAGCTCATTATTCAATCTAAGATCAGTCTTAGTCTTAATATTGCGAGTGGTTTGTTCGTTTGTTTCATCTTTAATTCATTTATCTATTATTCTTAATCATTCATGTTGAATTAAACCACATATCCTTTAAACCGCGTATAATTCAATTGTTATCCAATTTTGGAGTTACGTTATGCCCCCCCCCCCC
>ML348489.1:0-19199 GCA_005239505.1 Nicotiana paniculata | reverse complement strand
CCCCGCCCTACTAACGGCCTTTTACACTATTAATATTGCGATGTGAGTTGAATCTTCTTAATCATCCTTTTGGAACTCGTATGTATAGCACTTGTATGGACGTGCATGTATAAATTAATGTTTGGAACTCGTTTCTTATCTAAATCTTAAAAGACAGACCACCCTACCCTATCTTGAACCCTCTATCGAGCTTCACCCTGTCGGCATTTGTTTATTTTTTTTAGCCCGCGCCGGAAACTATTTACATTTCGCAGCCGAAAAAGTAAAATTTATATATCTTTTGTATATAACATATAATATGTGTATATACACACAAAAATATATATTTTCTCGACTATTATTTTGAGAGCAGCTATACATTGTCATTTTCCCTCGACATTTCCTTATATTTTGAAAAGGAATAGTGAATAAAACACATACTTATTTAGGTTGTGGACTCGGACTCTAATATCATATATTAATTCATAGATAGTATAAGCACATGAATTAATTACATGCAATAGCTCACCTCAAGTATATTATCTAGCTTATCAGCCACCATAACTAGTTATTTTCTAAAGTTTCTTTGTGGTTTCCTTTTGGTATTTAGGGTGTGCTTGGTATGAAGTAAAATATTTTTCAATTCTATAGAAAAAAACTAACTTACCTATTAAAAGAAGGTAAAATATTTTCGAAAACTCTTTTTCAACATTCTGATCCCCATCCTATTCCCCACCCCATCCACCAACCTTTCCCACCGCCCACTCCACCCCTAAATCTCCCATCCCTACCCCTACCCACCACCCACACTCTACCCCCTCCCTCATCTTCCCCCAACCCCTACCTTTGCACCGCCACCTCGGCCCCTAGATCTCGGCTTACCACCCTCCCTCACACACCCTTACCCATTTCGTCTCTCATAGTAGTTGCTAAAATTATATATTCTTCAAAAAATATTTTTCTGCTTCCTAACCAAATACCATAAAATAAGTAAAAACCACTTGTTCAAGAAATTAATTTCCCGAAAAATATTTTTCAAGAAAAACAATTTCTAAGGAAATATTTTTATTCGTACCAAATATACCCTCAGTTAGTTACTTTTCTTTTATTTATGATTATTATCATTTGAAAATTATTGGAGTGGGAGAAAAGAATTTAATAGCTTGTTTGGCCAAGCTTCTCAAGAGGCGAAAAGTGTTTTTTTTCCAAAAGCACTTTTTTCCCCTAACTTGAGGCGTTTGGCCAAGCTTTTTTGGGGGGAAAAAGTATTTTTGAGAAGAAGCTAAAAGCAGAAGTAGAAGCAATTTTGACTTTTCGTCTTACTAAGAATACTCTTAACAAAATATAGTATATACCAAAATATTTGTTAAACCTAATACTTAGGATATTAATGTATAAATATTTCTTATTATTTTTAGGATATCTTTCTAATATATAATGACTTTAATGGTGAATGCTTTTATATTTGTTGAATGATTTTTAATATATTTAACTTATATTAAAAGAATTAAGTACTTTTAAATTTTATTTTCATATTTAATTAAATAAAATGAAAAGATTTAATTATTGTCTGTAATAACAAATTTTTGAGATTATTTATTTACTTAAAATATTAACTATTAAGCAAATCTATTCATGTCCTTATTCGTAATTTCATAGTTAAAAGCACTTTCTGAAAAGTTTTGTCAAACACAAATTATTGCTCAAACGTGCTTTAATTTTCAGAGTGATTAGCCAAACACAAACTACTTCTCTTCAAAAGTACTTTTTTCAAAAGCACTTTAAAAAAGATACTTTTCAAAATAAGCTGATTTTTCCAACTTAGCCAAACGTGCTATAAATCGTTGTCCTTAAAGGGACTTTATGTGTGTGGTGGGTTGATCTAGTCATGGTATTTATCACTTTTTCATTAACCAGTACATTTTCAGTTTTATGATTATTACTATATCTTGCTCAACGGCAACCGAGTGAAGTTGATAAACGAGGAATTATTAAGGCGTATAAATCAACATTTATGAGTAAATTTTATGGGTGATCATTCAATTTTGTGTTCATTATCTAAAAGTTACTTTTCATTCTTCTGTTACGTAAAAGTCATTCAATTTTGTGTTCATTACTCAAAAATAACTTTTTTTCCTATTGTTACACAAAAATCATTTTACTATGCTCTTATTATCACAATGAACTTTCACCAGATTTTACAAACCTTTCACCTGAAAAGTCTATTATGCCTTTACATTATAAATCCTCTCATTATGTAATACCTTCTATATTATATGCTATATTATATGATTTTACCAAGATATTTTACTTAAAATTAAATGACTTAATATTATTTTATTTATTATTTTTATAATATATTCATACATTTAATTTTTTCTTAATATTAATTTTCAATATCTATAAGTAGCATTATTAAATTTGTCAGTAATTTTACTGTGAACAAATCTCAAGTCTTAATCATGCTTAATGGAATTTGTTTAATGAAAATTAAAAAATTAAAGCTCATTGAATTATCAGCCAAGCTATACTCATTAATTTAATAAATAAAATACTCACATTAGCAAAATGACACATCACTTTAATAGTTTTAAATAAATAATATTAACAAGCAAAGCTTTAAAAAATTTAATATTAAACACAAATATCTTTGACACTTCTTTTAAAAATTTTATTGACTATAAAAAACGATCATTAGTTAAATAAATTTGTTTCTATTATTTTAAATAAATATTTTTTATCATTTTTATATTTAAAATGTCATGTTTGAATATGATTAAACAAATTGTGCCATGAAAAAAATAAAATGTATGGATGTATTATAAGAATAATAAATAAAATAATTTAAAGTTATTTTAATTTTAAGTAAAATACCTAGGTAAAAATATATTATATATTATATAATATAGAAGGTATTACATAAATGAGATGATTTATATCAAGGATATAATAGACTTTTTAAGTAAAAGTATTATAAAATCTGGCCAAGGTGACTTTTGTGATAAATTGAGCAAAGTAAAATAATTTTTGTGTAACAAAAAAAAAAAAGTAACTTCTAGGTAACTAACACAAAGTTGAAATGATTTTTACGTAATAAAAAAAAATAACTTTTACGTAATGGACGCAAAGTTGAAGATCACCCGTGGAATTTACTCACTATCTTAATGTATTATAACTTGTTTAATTATATTTTCTCCTTAAGTACAAGCTCTTACATTGAAAGTCGAAAGATGGCCTGCGACTTATAAGTAATTTTTGTTTCACAAATTAATAAATAATTACTCTGAAAAAATTATTGTAATTTATGTGTAAGTTTTAAGTGATCTTAAAATACTTAGCTCGTTTTAGATATATAAGCTCTTCAATTTAACCTTTTATAACCTGGTTAAGGTCAAGATTCATTTGAAATTTCAGATTTTGACTGTTGTAGACAGTATATAAACAAAATGAACAGACTAAATCAATTTGGATGGCAAATATTTGATAATTTATCCTCTACTTCCTTACACTATCGAATAATACTCACATCTCGAATAATGAATTAGAAAAAAGAGTCATTTTCAATGCATTTAATATTTCATTGATTTGGTCATTAAAATTTGTGAATTAAAAACATGTAAGCCCACATATCAATTTAAAGCAGTATCCTGCGAATTGAATTGAAGAATTAACCCAAATAGCGTCCACCCAATAACTTGAATTAAAAATAATCGGTGGAGATATAATATTTGTATTTATATAATTATATATAATTAATATATAATCTATATATAGGACTAAAAAATAATAATAATTAATATGACCGACTATTTACGTAAAAATTCCAATTGAATTGGCATATGGCATAAACTGAAAAAAGACTTTTTTTTTTTTTTGGTTATAAAGAGGAGAGTAGCAGTGCCGGAGTCGCACAAATATAGAAATTGTCAATCATCATATACATACATACATATATATTAAAAGCCTAACTAATTTTAAGCAGCTGGGTCAAATTCAAAATTTAAATCCAGTTCGAAAAGAATGTAACGTAGTTTGACCTCTCAATTTATGTGATGTAATTTGATTCGGAACAAATTCAAGAAAAACAAAATTTAAATATGTGGATTGTGGTATGTCATAATATTTGTGTGACCGTAAGATATGTGAAACTTGTGGTCTTAAATATTCCATAATATTTGTTTGATTAAAAAAATTTCTCATTAAGGATAAAATAAATAAAATAAAAAGTATAAAGTTAAATTATTTACAATATAAAAATATATTATTCTTTTTAAAATGGAGAAACGAAAATTATAGTGATCTTGCTGTTCTAGGGCTTTTGCATCCGTACCCACTTTTTGTGTCACGTTTTAACTTATACCCGCTTTGTAAAAAAATTGCATCTATACCCGTTTTTGCGCATAACTTTAGCATGCGAGGCTGAAGTAGCAAAGACAATCACGCAAAACTTCAGCATTCTAGTAGACGAGCCTGGAGTAAATGGGGGACTTCAGCTCTAGAGCTAAAGTTTTTGTCTTTGTAAATGGGGAACTTCATGCTGAAGTTCCCCAGTTATAAAGACAAAAACTTCAGCATACAGGGCTGAAGTTCCCCCAGTTACACTGGGGAACTTCAGCTCTAGACCTGAAGTTTTGTCTTTTATAAATGGGGAACTTCAGCATACGGGGCTGAAGACAACAATTTCAGCATAAGGGGCTGAAGTTCCCCAGTTTACAAAGACAAAACTTCAAGCTCTAGAGCTGAAGTTCTCTAGAGCTGAAGTTTTGTCTTTGTAACTGGGGAACTTCAGCTCCGTATGCTGAAGTTGCTGTCTTTATAACTTGGGAACTTCAGCTCTAGAGCTGAAGTTTTGTCTTTGTAATTGGGGAACTTCAGCCCCGTATGCTGAAGTTTTGTCTTTATAACTGGCGAACTTCAACTTAACTAGTGAACTTCAGCTCAGTGAGGGAAAGGGAAGCTGAAGTTATTTCCCAACAGAGTAAGCTTGTGTAATTAATTGCAAAATCAGCTAAAATAGCCAAAAACAACAGCCTCTAACATTTTATTATGATCATTTAAGCCAGCTCTACTTAATTAAACGTTAGAAGAAAAGGTCACAACACAATTAGAGGGAGAGTACCCCACCAACAAAGAATTCAAGGCCAAGTCAGTCAGCCATTTAATTTCCTTCTCCAACTCAATAAATTCCTACACAACTTGAAGATTGTATTGAAAACTTCAGTGTTAAAGTCTCTGCTTCATGTTTTGGTAAAGGCATCTGTTAAGATTTGTTCAATTATTTGGTCAAATTTTGAACTTTTCTGTAGACAACCTTATCAGCTAAAACTATTTATCACATCCCTGAATGCACATGCAGTATTAAATCGTCAACTATTTAATGCACTACTTGATCATGGCAATGGATAGTTTAAAGTGCAAGCGTTGCAACGCATGGTGCAACCAGTGGCAAATGTAGCTTGTCGGCGATGAGTTAATCCAAATTTATATGTAAAAATTCACTAAAATTTAAACAAATATTACCTTCAAACACCCATAATTCTAAAAGTACAGTGAGTTGGTGCAAAAAACCTTATAGGTCTGAATGTATCAAGTTTAAATCCTAAAGTCGCCTCTGAATACAATAAAATGTAGACTTGAACATGTAGACTGTCAATGTAAGTTTGAACCTATCAAGTTTACATCCTGAATTCGTCTCTGAGTACATTATCATGTAGACTGTCAATGTAGCATAACTTCCTTTCAGCTCTGAGGTAATCAAATCGGTTTATATGCAGTATTTGCGACCAAAAGAGGCTGCATCCTGAGAAATTTTAGGAATACCTAAGCCCTGTTTATTTCACTGAATTGCAGTTTCTGTTGCATAGATATAATGGCAACAATAATAGATTAAAGCGCGAGACAGGAGATAGCAACAATAAACAAGGATAAATGACCTTGAAGCAATATATGCACACACATTATGACCTTTAAGTAATATATGCACACAAAAAAGGACAGCTCGGTGCACAAAGCATCCGGCGTTCACGCATATAATGCACATGCATCAAGTAAATGTCTCGGTTCATTTACGTCATTCTAACAGGAGATAGGCTGATCAATTTGGCCGCGAGATACTCTGCCATCCTGTACAGTGTTGAAGGTAGTGTTTGAGAGCATCACTCGGATGTTCTACAGTCCAGTGTCGGTAGAAGTCAGATGGATTGAAGATGTTACTTTCGCTGCAAGTAGACAACAAACCAGCCTGAGTTCCACAGACAAACAAGTCATCTTCAGATTTAATGCTACCAGTGCATCCTTCCTCTTTGTCAGCTGCCTGTAGGATGAAATAAAAAGCCAATTAGGCAGTGGAAGAGACTAGTTCAACTCCATAGATTATTGTGGTAGCGATAGAAAAACTGATGGTACACAAGCAAAAGGAAATGTCAAACTTTAGACTGACTATTATAAGTTGTCATGCGACAAAAAGCGCCTTCGACAAAGTTCTGTGAGGTTTTTCACTCTGTCTTCTACATGACTTTCGTTTTCATTAATAATTTTGAGAAGAGTATACGTACTTTAGACAGAGTCCATAAAAATGCCGTGAACTTTTTCACTTTGTTCTCCTACATGACTTTCGTTTTCATTAATAATTCTGAGAAGAGTATACATACTAGGCACCTATTCAAGGACCTAAATGGCGCTCTATACATCTGGCTGATAGAGACTGGATAACCACCAAAAGGCGTGTGCCATATCTCGAGGTCTGGAGCCTCTCTCTCTTCCATCCTTTTTTTGTATGTGTGTATGTGTTATGTGGAGGTTTTTTTTTGTGGGGGGGGGGGGGGGGGGGGATGGTTGGGCTCCACCAGTTATTTTGATTTTGACTTTGAATGTCTGATTCTGGATTTTGAAGTTAGGACGCATTTATCAGCAAATGCAAGGAGGGGTGTCCAATCAATCGAAACATGCTAGTAAAACTGCAGAATTACGGAAAACACATCTAAAGGGAGATTGATAGGGAATTGGAACAAAATAACTTTATCCAGCTTGATCACTAATTTTCTTAAATGGAAAAGCCAGCACAAAATTTGTTTGACAAGGACATGCAATTGATTCGAACTATGTTATGTTACATAGATCCCTCAATTACACCGGTTCACTTGTTAAGTCTGACAAGAAAAAGGTATGAAATGAGCTCAATGTTTGGATTTGCTCAACTTACAACAATTTCTTTGACTTTTTCAAATTTGACGAGCAACCATAAGCATGGAACTCCACTGGAGAAGAAGCAGGGATGAAGGAGAAAAGAGGGGGAGAAATTTATTTTGAGCTGTCCCAAAAAATAATATAAGAAATTAAGTAAAAGAATAAAGAGATATAATAAGCACGACCAAATCTGATGATTTAACAATGTTTTTTCTGAGATATAACATTGTGCTTCCCCTCTCCCCTGAAATGGCCCCTTGATGAAAATGAGAGGCTGTTACCAAATAGAAGCACAGGCAAGAGAGGATATCTTTACCAATGCCGCATCCTGGAATTTCCTCATGACAGTAAAGAACGATATTTCTCACCCTCATTTCCCTTTTTTAGGCCCTAAGATCTAGTACTAAGGCGGAAAAAGTACTAAGGCAAAAAGCTGCTTATACATAAGATTGTACTACTGCATGAAGTACAACGGTTAGGACTTCAGGAACAAGGATCATCATAAAATTTTCTGCTAACTATTGGACCCATCAAGTTTAAAGGTTAAGACTGCTCAAGTCTACTGTGCAATCCAAGTTGCTTTCTAAGAGAAGGAATTGGAATACTTTTGCATAAAAGAAAACAGTAGATGATTTATCACATGGTTTTTGGTTGCAAAATAAAGTAAGTATTACGTAGTAGATTTACCTTTTCTGTGAGATATTTAAAGGCCACCTTTTTTTGTCCGGCTTCATATATGTTGCATTGGGAATATATCTGACACGAGAGATATTTAAGTTATCAACAACAATAGCAAGGACAGATATTACTGAATTTACATAACCCTACGTTCCCAACCTTCAAAAAGAGGAGATAGAGATAAAAAGAGAGGAAAAAACTGCTAAAAGCGGTACTACCTGTGATTCTACACTTGCGCAAACAGCATAAATTCCCCAGTTCCTGGTGTAGTTGTTGTACAAATGTACTTTGCCAAATCTAACACGAGGATGCCGCTGTCTAGTTCCATCAAAAAAGCAGTGGTGAATGGTGACCCGTATACATCTGTCGGTACAATTAGAAGGATCTGCTCCAATAAGCATGGTCTTATCATGCTTTGAAAAGTGACACCTGGTCGCAACAACAAAGTTCAAGATCCAAAAATAGATGTCATAACAAGATATATGATAAAGCAAGTTCAGCTGACCTAGAAACAGTAATATTTGTGCTCTCCCTTGTGATGTCAATTAAACCATCATCATAGTCGCTAAGGCTACAACGGTCTATCCAAATATGCCTTGACTTTGGTTTAATCTGAATGGCGTCAACATCAGGTCCTCTGCCTCCCTCAAACTCTATATTGCAGATGATCACATGTTCACATTCTTTCAACCTCAAACCTTTCCCTGTAATTTTGATTCTTTGGCCTCGCCCATCAATAGTTTTGTAAGACGACACACTCAAATAAGATCGGAGCTCAATGGTCCCTGAAACTTCAAAGACGATCCATAGAGGTTCTTTTTTACGACATCCATCACGAAGTGATCCTGGCCCGTCATCTACAATAATATTCAAAATGTAAATCTCATAGTATTATCAACGAAAACAAACAACAAAGATAGTCACAATATTTTGAATCTACACCAAGAATGCTCCAACCCTGTCATCTTATTCTGTCTGGACTTATTATATTCCATCCTATTCCCTTAATAAACCTTCAATGGAATCCTAGCTCGTACCTTATGTAAGTTAAAATAATAAAATAAGGGTAACAAATAATAAAAACTGAAACATCAATGCTTCCTCTGATCGTACTCGCCCCCTGTACCACCTCCCCTTCCCTGGGAAAGAGGAACTCCATTCCCTCCTCACCACCCCGGCCATGCTATTAAATCATCTTACACCATTGCCTCCTCCTCTATGCTCAAGAAACTTGACAATTTTTCACAACTTCAGAGCATTCTTGAGAGATACTCTACCCAAACTAATTTCATTGAAATTTGCCTTAAATATAACACATTTTTTGTGACTAGTGGCACAATGGTAGTAGCAGGAGGTTGTAGAACAGCAGGATGTGGGACGGAAAACATGAAAGATAAAAACGTCAAGAGCATAATCAGGGAGGAGCTGTCTCATGTTCAGAACCAGGCGACAATGCTGGTAGCTGACTTTATTTAAAAAAAAAAAAAAAAGGCTACAAGCAGGTCTCGAGTAATCGGGTTCGGGCCACAAGTCTAAAAACATGATATGAACTTATAGGAAGTTTCTGATCATGAACGGCACACCATCCTGATACACACCATACTAAACAAAGGGACATTATCTATTTTTTATAGAACCGGTATAAGAATGACAAGTAAGAAATTCAATTGACCACGCGCAAGGATAGTGATATTAGTTAACCATAACAGGGTATCAAGTAGAATGGTAATACTGCTAACTTGCCAATGGAGTGCTCTCCAACTTGCAATAATCCTCTTATTGGTTTTTCACCAATGCTTAATGATGACAGTGAGCTCAGCAAACATTCAACCTATAGTACAACCTAAAATTCAGACAGTACCACAGATGGGAAAACTAATGGATCAAAAGAAAAGGAAGGACCTTGTATGAATTCTGTCCAGTAATAAGGCATAAACAACTATTCAGGAGAAGTCAGAAATATATAGTAACCTGATTTTCCTTAAAGTAGTCTTAAACGTAAAATTATTCAGCATTAGGTTGAAGCCGACATGAATAGAGCACAATGGTTAATGAGCATTCCATCAGCTAATCACAACTAATTAAGGATTGAGAAATACGTCAATGCTGTGTCAAGCAATTCAAAAAAATTCACTCTACCAGCCAAACTAGCCTTTTTTAATAACCGTGGTATCGCAACTCGACTACAGCATAACATAGTAATATTTTGCAGGGGGTGAAAAAGGGGTGTGATTAAAGTGACAACTACTTTCACGAGGTACGTGCAACCTCCCATCAGCATAGGTAACACATAACACTATCCACCAATTTTTGAATAGATAGGAATATATCACCTAGTATTTTTATTTCTGCCGGTATTTCTACCCGCAAAACTACTTAAAGAACAACATCAAGTCCGAAATCAAACACATTTTACTATATTCTCTAGTAAGCAAGAAAAACTCTGTCCTCCCAACAAAAAAGAAGTTCAAAATTTTCAAGATACTATAATAGTATAACTTGAAGGGCAGCCTTGGAGCAACTGTAAAGTTGTCTCCCGTCTGACCTATTAATCACGGGTTCAAGCCGTGGAAACAACCAATAATACTTGCATTAGAGGCCGTCTACATCACACCTCTTGGGATGCGGCCCTTCCCGGGATCCTGCGTGAAGGTGAGGATGCTTAAGCTGCCTTTTTACCATAAGTAGTACTCCCTCCGTTTCAATTTAGACAAAGTAGTTTGACTCGGCACAGAGTTAAAGAAAAAAAAACTTTTAAAATTTGTGGGACCATGACATTTGTATAAAAGCTTTCCGTCAAGGGCAAAATAGGTAAAATAAAGAGTTTAAAGTTGAATTATTTTTAAAATTAAAAATATGTCATTTATTTTGGATGACCAAAAAAGAAGTACCTTCTTGAAACGGAAGGAGTATAAGTTATCACAACAAACAATTTTAACCGATAAATTATTGAAGACACAAAATATTAACTTCATCAACTAGAAAGAAAGATAAGAAAAGCCAGCTAACCATTTAGATTAATAACTTGATAAATATGACCATCAAGACCACCAATGGAAGAACGACCAAAGCCTTCAGCTTGACCAGCTAAACCACGCAAGCTAGAGTCAACTTGACCATAAGGCAAAACCAAACCCATTTGGGTACTCACTGTGTTCTGTGATTGAGCTGTGGGTATTGGAGGAACAGGAAATGAGGTTTCTTGTTGATGGTGATGGTGGTGTTTGTAACGGGTATGGTGGTTCCCCATTTAGTAACACCAGTATTGATTTCTTTGAAGCTTAACGCCAAAAATTGAAACCTGGCATTAAATTGTATCACTTCTTTGTTGTCTCTATCTATGACTCTTGAAACTGAAACCTGCCGACACTTTTTTCTCTTAACAAAAATCTTAGCTTAGAATCCGCCTCGACCATTCTAAGTGGGCGTTTGGACATAAGAATTGTAATATTTTAAAATATGGTGAAATTTTTTTTAAATGGTATTTGAAATTTTGAGTTGTGTTTAGACGTGAATATAGTTTTAGGTTGTTTTTGAAATTTTGTGAGTGATTCAAGTGAAAATTTTGAAAAATACCTTTTTGGAGTTTTTCATATTTTCGAAATTTTTTAAAATGTATCTTCAAGTGAAAATTAAAAATTTTATAAACAAACGTTGATTTCGAAAAAAGTAAAATTTTTTTGAAAAAAAGAAAAAATTTCGTATGTCCAAACGGGCTCTAAGTAAAAAGTTGAACTGATATATGCTAGTAATAAAATATGAGGTAAATATATTTAGATCTCTATTACAACATACTTATATAACAACACTTCTCTATAAAAACCAAGCTTTTTCGAAACCAAATTTTATGTTATGTTATAATATTTGTTCTCTTAACAGCCTTCGCTATAACATCCAAAAATATTCGGAATACAAATTTGTTATACAAAGGTTTGAATGTAGTTAAATGGTGTATTCTATTTTAAAGAGATGAAGATTTTATTTTGAAAGATTTCTTATAAATTAAAATCAAAACCACAACCTATTCGGAATAAATGGAAGATAATGATTAAGAGATCATTAACTAAATAAGAATAATTTAGAGACTAAAATTAACGATCATATGCGGACCCAAGATTCGAGTACCGGGAGCACTATGACATTCAATATAAATGTTACGCGACGCGTTCCTGAGATTCCTTGGAAGGGCGACGTAAGGCTAAGCAACTGATGTCAGTACAGTTGTTGTCCGCCAACTGAGGTCCCCTGTACGCTAGACGAGATTGTCAGTGCCGTACGGGAAAACTAATGTCAAGAACAATTGAGAAAACATAATTGAGAATTGAAAGAAAGTTTCATTGCATTAATGAAAGTTATTATAGAGAGGCAACACGGTGTCGAGGGGGAGAGACACCAATACAGAGAATTGTTTGCTTGCTAGAAAGTTTTGATTGCTTGATCCCCCTAATAATGCTTAAAAAAAATCAAAGTTACAAGACTTGACCAAACTAAGCTAGACAATCATAATGGAAGTACATGGAATAAAACTACTCTATATTTACAATGAAAAAGGACTTAGTTTTCCACAAGGTAGAAATAGGTCCGTTGTCAGCAAACTTGTCTTTGGAATCACGATCTATGCTCACAGCATTGTCTGTGCGCGCGGTGCTGTTGGCATTTGCCTGTGGCTGGACGCTAGCGAGGGATATCGGTGGGGCGACAGAGGCACATGCGCGCTTGTCTTTTGGTGCAGCCAAGACCACGGGGCCGTCTGTGGCACCAGGCGTTGGGAGGCTTGCCAGGACGCCACGGGACGCGTCCAAGGGGTCATATAGCATGGCTGGAAAGCCGCCCATGAAAATCTCCCCCACCTGAGTTGGCGACGTCCTCGGCGACTTACTTGTACGATGATCGTCAATTAGGCTCTTTTAGGCTTTGAGGTTTGTTCCCCTCTCTCAAGTATTCTTCTCTGCATCACAAGCCTGCCATTTCACCAAGAACTCTTGGTGATCCTTCCTTGAGGTGTGAATCACCCGATCATCAAGAATAGATTCAGCATGCCTTTTCCGGGTTAAATTGGGGCCTCGAATACTGGGTATTCTGAGTTGGCTCCGTCAAGGATCCTCTATGTCTTCTCGAAAAGGTTTTAGAAGGCTGACATGGAAGATGGGATGGATTTTCCACCATGCTGGGGTATCCGCCCGGTATGCAACTTTCCCAATGCGCCTTTCAATGGATAAGGGTCCAATGTATTTTTGCAATAAGTGAGGGTCATGGACCCCTGCAAACAAGTACCGCTTTGGAATTTTGACCATCATTTTGTCTTCTACTTGGTATTCAACAAAGCGACGATTTTGATCAGCATGCCTCTTTATCCGCTTTTGGGCTTTGACAAGATAGCTCCGCACTATCTCAAATTTAGCTTCCATTCTTTTGAGAATCTAGAAACTCGAGGAGATTTTGCCATGTTTGGTGCATTCACGGTGTGTGGGAGTAGCGGTTGCTGCCCGGTAAAAATTTCAAAAGAGCTTTTGTTTGTACTAGAGCTCTTTTGTGAATTGAAACACAGTTGAGCAGCATCCAGAAGCTTCACCCTATTCTTCTGCGATCCGGTTACAAAGTGGTGGAGATATTCCTCCAACATACCATTGAACCGCTCTGTCTGGCCATCAGATTGGGGATGAAAACTTGAGTTGTGACTCAGTTTTGACCCGAGGCACTTAAAGAGTTGGGTCCAAAAGTTGCTAGTGAAGCATGAATCGCGATCACTAACAATGTCTTTGGGCCAATATTTGACGATATGAGAGAAAAATAATCGAGCTGTATCTTCTGCTAATATATATTGTGGGGCTGCAATAAAGGTAGCATACTTGGAAAACCGTTCACCACAACCAAGATAGTTGTGAGATCTCCGACCTTGGGTAATTCGCTGATGAAATCCGAAACGCTTTCCCAAGGTCTCTTTGGGACAGCTAGTGGCTCCAAGAGTCCCGCTTGTGTCAAGCGGTCTGACTTGTCCTTCAAGCATATTAGACAAGTCCTCACATAGTGAGCGACATCATCGGCCATTTGAGGAAAATTATATGCACGTCGAAGTAATGCCATAGGTGCGTTCTTCACCGGGATGGAAGGCCCACAAAGTATCGTGACATTCCATCAGAAGAGTCATTCTCAGATCTCCTCCTTTAGGAACATAAAGTCGATTCCCTTTCACTTTCAGGAAACCATCTTCCATGTAGAACTGGCGAGTTTTTCCCTGTCCTACCAGATCAACCAAATACTGTGCAGCAGGATCCTTGATGAGTAGATCCTGTATCTGGTCATTTATAGTGGTGGCTACTTCGCTCCCCCGTGGCGAGTAGGCACACCGATGCTACGTCAGCTCTCCAACTGAGCGCATCAGCCACATGATTAGTCACCCCACTTCGGTACTCCAAGTTGAAGTGAAATTCGGCTAGGAGTTCCTGACACCCAGCCTGTCGACCATTCAGTTTCGGCTGGGTCATAAAATGGCTAACAACTGTATTATCTGTCTTAACCACGAATGGGGTTCCCAACAGATAGTGCCTCCAAGGGCGTAAACAATGAACGACAGCCAATAACTCTTTCTCGTGGGCAACATAACACCGCTCTGCATCTTTCAGCTTCTGCCTCTCATACGCTACGGGATGCCCTTGTTATAGTAAGACTCTGCCAAGAGCATAGTCGGAAGCATCCGTTTGTACCTCGAATGGCTTGGCCAAATCAGGGTGGGCCAAGACGGGGCTACTAGACATAGCCGCTTTTAATGCGTTGAAGGCCTCCGCTCGCCTGGGTCCCCAATCCCAAGGCGTGACCTTCTTGAGGAGTTCTGTCAATGGCACTGCGATGGGGGAGTAATTCTTCATAAATCCCTGATAAAACTTGCATAGGCCAAGGAACGCCCTCAAGGCATGGATATCCTTGGGCGGCAGCCAATCTGTGATAACCTGAATCTTTTGTTGGTCCATCTTGATCCGCCCTTCCTCGATGACATGTCCGAGGAAGTTAATCTATTTTTGAGCAAAGGAGAACTTGGATAACTTCGCATATAATTCGTGCTCCCACAGTTGGTCTAGGACCTTCCGCAAGTGCTCCAGGTGTTCTTCTAGTGTTTGGCTATATACCACAATGTCATCCAAGCATAACACCACGAAATCATCAATGTACTCTCAAAAGACTTGGTTCATCAGCGTGCAAAATGTGGTTGGAGCATTAGTCAATCCGAATGGCATAACCTGGAAGCCGAATGACCCATATCTTGTCACGCAGGTCGTCTTATGTTCATCACCCTCTACAATCCGAACTTGCCAATACCCTGTCTTCAGGTCTATTTTTGTTAACACCGTCGCACCACCCAGTCTATCGAACAAATTTTCCATGAGCGGAATATGGTACTTGTTCTTCATGGCGATTTTGTTTAGAGCCTGATAATCCACACTGAGTCGTAGACTACCATCATGTTTCTTTTGGAATAGCACCCGGGACCCATATGGGGACTTGGAGGGCACGATGATCCCTATGTCTAGTATTTCCATCAACTGTCTCCGAAGCTCGGTGATTTCGGGTTGTGACATTCTATATGGTGCCCGGGCGGGTGGTTTTGCACCCATCACCAACTCAATCTCATGGTCCACAGTGTGCCTAGGCGGGAGTCGCTTTGGCATATCTTGTGGCATGACGTCTTCAAACTCCAGTAGTAGCTCCTTCACTGGTGTAGGAATGGGACCCGAGGAGCGTTCTATATCTTCAATGTAGAGGGTAGCCAGAAACGTAGGTTCATGTCTTTTGACTCCCTTCTTCAACTGCAAGGCCGAGATGTTATCAACGGCCATCTTCATGGGCATGCACAAGATAATGCAGGGCTAGTCCCCATTTGTTCCCACCATCAGTAACATGTATGCATACAGTGCGGGCATGGTGTTGGTTTGACTCAGGAATTCTAATCCAACTATCAACTCGAAGTCATCTATGATCACCACGCGCAGGTTGAATTTTCCTTCATAAGGTCCAAGCTTCACTGGTACTTCTTTGGATATTCCACCCACTAGCTGAGGAGGTGAGTTGATAGCCTTGACACGATCTCTTCCCTTTCCTACAACTATAACCAAGGTGCTCCACCTGAGTCGAGGATAAGTAGTTGTAGGTAGCACCCGTGTCTATCATCGACCGAATATGCTTGCTATTTACTTTCATCTCAACGAACATTAAGGTCCTCTCTTGTTTAAGAGGAGTCCTCTCATCCGCCTTCTTTTTCCTTTTCTTGGTGCTTGGGTAGGGGTCCTTCTTCTTACAGATACCAGCATTGGTTCCCGCTAATGCCTCAGATATGGAGCCAACAATTACATTGAAGGCACCTACTGGTTCGGTCTGGTCTGCATCATCTGCTTCGTCATCTGTCACATCATCAAAAGCTTGATGGGCGTTCAACTATGCATGTGGGCATTCATTATTCCAATATGGCCCGCCGCAATGATGGCATCCTGAAGGTGGCTTTCTCCCCTGATCATTGTTTTCTGACGTAACACTATTGCTGCCTGAGGAATGAGCCTTAGATTTGGTTGCACTCCGATCTCCTCCACTTCTGCTAGGGCCACCATTGCTAGGCTGCCCCCCTTGTATCCCTCTCGAACATGAGGTTGAGGCATATCCTTCCGTGCTACTTGGATCGCCTTGGGTAGGGTATCTACCATTTGTCTTTGCAGCTCCATACGGGCATAAGGTTTTAAATCTTCCAAGAATGTGAAGAGTTTGTCTTTGTCCCCCATGTCACGTTTGTTCAACATGAGCGCGAAGAATTATCGCACGTAATCCCGCACTGATTTGGTCTGGCGGAGCTCCCGTAGTTTCCTCCTTGCATTGTACTCAACATGTTCGGGGAAGAACTATAGGCATATGACTGCCTTCAGTTGCCTATGTCTCCAAAGAATCTTCATCGGCCCTGATGGCTTCGTACTTTACCCACCACTAGAGTTTAGCATCACCCTGAAGATACATGGAAGTAGTTACTACCTTCATAGCTTTTTCTAGGTCTCTCACGGCATCGAAGTACTGCTGGATGTCGAAGATAAAGTTTTCCACTTCTTTAGCATTCCGAGCTCCACAGTATGGCTTTGGCTCAGGAATTTTCAGTTTTTGTACCACGGGGACGAGGTTCACAACACCCCTGATTTGGTTCCCACCTCCTCGAAGCAGGCCATGTAAAGTAGTATTAACAACATTGAGCTGGCCTGTCAAGTTGTCTATAGTTTGTTGCATGGCAGTAAACCTGTCTGCCTCTTATGCTCTGTAGGCTAAATCCTCGGCACACTCCTATCGGAGGCCCTCGAATTTACCAAAAGGTTTTGCTGCCTCTGTGGCTACCGTTTGCCAGTCTCCTTCAGAGTCGCGACTGAAGTTTTCTATGTCAACTTCAGCCTGGAGCATTTTGTGGTCCAGGTCGTCCAATCTTTTCACTAGGCTGGTTCTTAGTTCAGGCACCGTATCCATGATGGGCCATAATACGTCAACCATCTCTTCAAGGGCCGCAATGCGGTCCCCATGATTCACCATGGTAGTAATGGCAATGTTCCCTTGTCTGATGTCGAGCCTAGGCTCTAATACCAACTGTTGCGCGATGCCTTCCTGAGATTCCTTGGAAGGGAGACGTAAGTCTAAGAAACTGATGTCAGTACAGTTGTTGCCCGCTAAGTGAGGTTCCCTCTGTACGCTAGACGAGATTGTTAGTTCCATACGGGAAAACCAATGTCAACAGAAATTGAGAGAACATAAATGAGAAGTGAAATAAAGCTTGATTGAATTAATGAAAGCTATTACAAAAAGGCAACACGGTGTCGAGGGGGAGAGACACCAGTACAAAGAATTGTTTGCTTGATAGAAAGTTTTGATTGCTTGATCCCCCCTAATAATGCTTAAAAAAAATAAACTAAAGTTACAAGAATTGACCAAACTAAGCTAGAGAATCATAATAGAAGTACATGCAATAAAACTACTCTATATTTACAATGAAAAAGGATTTAATTTTCTACAAGGTAGAAACACATCTGTTGTCAGCAACCTTGTCTTTGGCATCACGATCTGCACGCCCGGCGCTGTTGGCATCTACCTGCGGCCGGGCGCTGGCGAGGGATATCGGTGGGGCGACATAGACACATGCACGCTTGTCACTTGGCGCAGCCAAGACCACGGGGCCGTCTGTGGCGCTAGGTGTTGGGAGGCTTGCCAGGACGCCACGGGGCATGTCCAAGGGGTCATGGAGCATGGCTGGAAATCCACCCATAACTTAAAGTATGGGGACCTATACTGATATCTTACTATTTCTTGAAGACATTTGCAAGTATATTGGAGTTTGTTGTCGAAGTTTTCGTGTGTCGATGACCCCTCAAACTATAGTGAGCATCCGCCTCTAATACTACTACATATATTTCTAGCATGTGTGTTATTTTACCTTGTATTTGGTATTAAAACAATATGGGACTTTCCATATAAACTATGCGTATATTATTGATAAGAAAACAAAAATAATCATCAAAGACAATACAACAACAAAAACCACAACAACCTAGTAAAATCCAACTAGTGGGGTCTGAGGAGGATAGTGTGTATGTAGACCTTCCCCTACCCCGAGGGGATAGAGAGGTTGTGTCCGATAGACCCTCGGCTCAAGAAGACGAAAAGAGATAATATATCAGTACCATCAATAAACCATAGAAAAAAATAATAGCATCACAAGAACCAGGAAATAGATGAAAAGTAAAACAATAATCAGTAGATAAAGCCCAGAACTAAGAGAAATGAAAGAGTGGTGTGTTAAATCTAAATCTAAGNGCAGTTTGAATTAGGAATATAGAATTGGCCGTGTCATTATTGATTAACCCATAAATAAATGAGGATTAAATTAATTACTACATTCCTTGGTTTTAAATTAGAGTGGAAATTAACTAATTAATCTTTAGTTAAATAAAAGAGGGTTAAAATCGGACCTGGACCAAAGCTGCCCAGGCCCAAGTCTTTTTATACACCCATACAATCCAGGCCCAAAACCCAATCCCCTACCCGGCCTGCCCCAACTTAACCAAAACGACGCCGTTTAATCCAAGTTCGACCCCCGTCATTGATCTATCCTTGATCCAACGGCTGGGAACTAACCACCCGTTTAGTATTTAACTGCCCGAACCCCACCCCATACCCTCATTCATCTGAAACCCAACCCCTGGCCTAAACCCTAGCAGCCCCCATTTCCCTCTCTCTCTCATCTCTCTAAACCTAAACCCTAGCCGCCCCAAAATCCTACCGCTGTCCGGCCACCAGACCCCTTCCAATCAACCCCAAACCTTCACCCTATAGTCTTCTCCTTCCCC
>ML348488.1:0-60611 GCA_005239505.1 Nicotiana paniculata | reverse complement strand
TGATTGATAAAGACAACTAATCAAGCTATATAAAGTATCCGAGAAGTAAATTCACCGAGGGGGAACCCATAACCTTAGATCTTTATTACAATTATTTACACCTTAGCGTAGTTAGTCTTTAGTTTTAATCCTTAGTGTTAGTAATTTAAATAACATCAAGTGACAGTTGAGTATTCTAACAGCTTGCTTGATACGTAAATTCCCTGTGGGATCGACTCTGGGCATAATACACCGGATTATATTTGCAACGCCCGCTTAGTCTTTTATTAGACATAGTTGAGCGTGATCAATTATAATTTCGTCTATTGCCACGTCCACATCCATTGATACATTCATAGTAATAATTTTGTCTTCTTTTATACTTATCACAGATAAATATCACATTCTCTTAAGAGAATGAGAATGAAGCAAATTCAATAGGACGAGTTTTCAATTCTTTGCCCACAATCATACATGAATTTGATCATGGCAAGTCATAAAAATTTTACCACTTATTGGGTGGTTATAATTTCTTTCAAACTCCATTAGAGTTACAATCTAAATTTATCGTCTTTGCTTGTATTTAAAATCAAATTATAGAATGTCAAGAATTTAAAAGAGAAAAATAAAGTAAAATACTTACCTTAAGACCAGAATTTAATCATGAAGGAAGTTCATGGAACAACTGATGATCATTATGCTCAATCCCAAAGCTTCTACTCAATTGCTTAGAATCTCGTTTTGATAACGTGTTACAAAACAATAAAAGAAGAAGAACAGTATTGCACAGAAAAGTATAGAGGGAGAATTCTTATTGATTTGGTATGATTTACAATGGGGTAAGAGCCCTCTATTTATAGGGAAAAAATGACTTGGCCACAAAGTAAAACTCTCTAAAAGATAGACATTCACTCTAATTACAATTCTATTCATAACAAAACTGTAATATTCTGAAATAGATATGATAAATACTATATAGAGTAGTCTAAATATATGCCTGAAATCTGGAATCACGAATACATGAGCATTCTAGAATTCAACGGATAAAGTTTGAACGAAATACAACTGTATGAAATAAGGAAAACAATAAAGATAAGATAGAAGAGGACTTTAGAGACTGCGAATGCCAGCAACTCTACCTTAAGTCTCCAAAAGTAGTTGAATCAGAGCAGTCTCCACTACGTGCCGCTGGGACCAACACCAGTATCTGCACAGGAAGTGGAGAAGTGTAGCATGAGTACAACCGACCCCATGTACTCTATAAGTGCCGATCCTAGTCGACGAAGTAGTGACGAGACTATGGAACATTACTCAAAAATAACATGTACGAAATAATAATAACAGAAACATAAATAGAAATAAAACAGTAAACTCAAGTAAACTGACTTGAAGGTCAATTACCAGAAAACCCCAGAATGACATAATCTCAAATCCCACATCACAATATCGAGATTAACTACACTGCCACAAACAACTATTACACATCAAATACATTGCGGCGTGCAAGCGATCCCAAATTTTAACATAATATCTTTTACAACGTACATCTCATTTCTAGTATCAATATTATATCATTTCCTGTTCCATTCCGGCGTGCAACCCGATCCCTCAATATCAATCCCTTTCAGTACTTTTGCGGTGGCAATCCGATCCCCCAATATCAATTTATCAACATAAGAAACTCCACACTAATATTTACGTAATATCAATACAAAGTGAAATGAAACATGCGGAACAATAATAACTACTAAAACAACAGAGAATAACCAATACTTCTAAATCCCAATCCTTGGCAAAATAATAATACAAAATTAGCTAGATGACTCACATGTACATAATAACATAATAAAGTATTTCAAGTAATATAAGAACAGTAAAAGCAAGTAGAACGCGAGATAACGATACAATTTATACAATTAAAAACATGTAGCAGGTAAGCATGTAATGGGTGAGAATGTACAAATCAAAACAAGTAATAATTAAACAACAATAACAGGTAAGACATGGATAACAAGAAGAACATGTAGCAACTAAAGCATATAACAAGAGATCATATAGAATAAAAGAGGACATGGAAGTAAATAGCCTAATCCCGCATGCTTTAACCACACGATGACATTTATACACTCGTCACCTCGCATATACGCCTTTTTTCAACATAAATTACATAACACGTAGACCAACAAGTCCTAATTCCCTCTAGTCAAAATAAATCACAACACTTACCTCTTTACGCTATCAAATCAACACTCAGCTACGACCTTTATTTTAGAATAGCCTCCAAACCAACCAAATCTAGCCAAATATGGTTCAAATAATTCCAATAGCGTTCGCGAAGCACCTGCCGCGTTCGCGAGGTCCTCTTCGCGTTCGCGAAGGCTAAATTCCCATCCTGTCTTCGAGTACGCGAACCCTAGTCCGCGTTTGTGAAGAGAAACCACCTGCCTTTCCCCCGAATCCAGGACGTAAGATTGGAATTTATGAATACAATTTTCAAACTTTAAACCACGATGTCCTGAAGTTTTAACTTTGAAATTGGTCTTGAAGTATGAACACGATGTCCTTAAAGAGCTCTAGTCAAGATGAGTGAGCTCAATCTTGCTAATCCAAAAAAGTAACAGTCAAAAAAGGTGTAAAATAATTCCCAATTCATAGGACTAGTAGAGCATCTTGTATTAATAAAGGTTAGTTGACCAAGCATGTGATTATACAGACACATACAATTTACAAATAAAAGGCAATAGTAAAATCTACTTGTCTCCCTTGACTTCCCACGCGTCTATATAGGTAGGTCCCACCATCTCTTCACCTGCTATTCCTTCTTGCCCAAATCCTCCCTAACCCCCCACCCCAAACTAACCCCCCACCCCCCAAATCCTCACCAATACCTTCTGATTCTCTCTCTACTATATATACGTGTGTGTTTTCAACCTCCTTTCTTAACTGTTAAATCAAATTCCTCACCTTCTCTTCTTTTGAACCAGTAGAGAGAGAAAGTGATTTAGAGAGAGAAAGAGCTGTTTGGTGAATTGTTGATTTTTCATTTGTTGCAAACTGCAATTACACACACGCACACACTATGAAACAGAGTCCTATGTCTTCAAGCAATCACACATCTAATGTAAGCTCTTTTTTATTTTTTTATTTTTTTTTATAAATATTATAAGCTATTAATTCACTTCAATTTTGTTGAAGTTAACTGAATTTCTAGTTCTATTGACTGGGAAACTGTTTCAGTTTAGCTCAATTGCTGATTAAATATAGAAAACGGATAGTTGATCGTTTTTGGTCAATTAATTCGTAACTGTGTTTATAGTGAAGTTGAAATTCTTTTTGGATCATTTTAGCAGTTTAATTTCCCTTATTGATCATTTTTCTTATGTATATGTTTTTTGGGAAATGGGCTGTTTGATTATAATGCCTTTTGAGTCGGCTAATGCACTGGGAATTAGTAATCACACGTGAATATTTTGAAGTTAATGGCATATAGAACTGATTTCTAGTTTTCTCTTTTGAGTGAATTAGATTTTTTTTTTTGATGACGGCGGCGTCCAGCCAGCTTGCCTGCCAGATACGTGCTATCTCTCACCATCACATGTACCAGGTGACTTTGCCTACCGAGGCTTAGGCAGATGCGAAGAAATGATGACCAGATACCTCATGGTTTTCCTCCTACTTCATTGACCACGTTCATTGTTTTTTTTACCTTTCTTTTACTCCCTCCGTTCCAATTTATGTGAACCTGTTTGACTGGACACGTAGTTTAAGAAAAAATGAAGACTTTTGAAATTTGTGGTCCTAAACAAGTCAAAAAGGGGCTCAAAGTATTTGTGTGGTTATAAAAGCTTCTCATTAAGGGTAGAGTTGTAAGTTTAACAAAAATTATTTTCAAATTTAGAAAGGGTTCATTCTTTTTGGAACGGACTAAAAAGGAAATAAGTTCACATAAACTGGAACGGAGGGAGTATATGGTGGGAGGGGGATGATTGACTCTTTTTTTCCTTAAATTTGAATGGCTTTTCTTAAATTTCAATGGGTAGTTTAGGCATTTTCAAGCAATTTTAGTTGTTGCATCAAGCATTTGGATGATCAATGGAACTTTTGGCTCCTCCTAATTTTGGCTACTAAAGAATTGAGTACTGTGATTAAATGCATTATAGAAAACTTCCGGTGAAAGTATTAGAGACCAAAAAGCCTTCCTATGCCATTTTTTACTTCAAAAGAACCTAAATTTTTTTACTATCAAGTTAGAGAAATACAATATCTACATTGATTGTATACGGATTTGCAAAGGGAGTTTTTAGTAGTAATGGGAAGATATCCATTGTCTAACACTTTGGGTTGAATGCACTGGTGTCATAGCCAAACTATAGTAAACCTGTAGTTTCATCTGCCAGTCCTTTCTCATTGTCTCAATGGTATTTTCTCGTCCTTTGTGCTTAATTTTTAGTTTGTTGAACCAGTTAAATTTCCTTAAAGATTAAGCTCGTTGAGCCCCAAAAGAAAAAACATCTTTAGTATATGTGTCGGCCCTAAAACTTGGTTACATGTGCAAAAGAGTGTTAGAGATGTATATTATTTTTTATTAAAGTTCTCAAATGGTTTGTGATGGCCGTGTTCAACTCCATTTAGTACATATCTTTAATGTCGTTGGTTCTCTAACCGTCCTGCAATACCTATGGCCACTTCTAAATAGGGAAATGCTAGCGTTTTACCACTGGAGAACGGCTTCAGTGATTCACTCTCTCTGTTGAATTCTGAGAAGGCTGTAGAAGAACTTAGTCAACAACCTCTTCTTCATGGAATTGATGATCATCTGATTGAGTTTGCCGAGGCTTTGAGAAGTATGATATGTTGTTATAATGATTAATTATTTGGCAATGTTTGGAAATTGCTACACTATATGATACAGATGTTTTACTCTTCAATTTATTAGCTGTTGCAAAAGCACTAAGACAAGCTGCCGAAGGAAAGGCTTCTGCACAAGCTGAAGCTGCTGAGTGGAAGCGCAAATATGAACTGGAGAGGTCACGCATTCTGCACTTGGAGAGAAAAGGTAGTCTCCCAAAGAGGATTTTACATTACTATTTAGTACTGTTTGCTACAGCTGAAATTTATTTATGAGTTGTGCACTAGATCCATGTCTACTTAGTTTCTGTCGTCTCAGGTGCCCAGACCTATCCTTTTTGAGTTAACCACTTGTAATTCTTACTACATTTTGATGCCATTTCTCCACTCTCTGGTTTGTTTTCAAAAAACTCTGTTACTCTTATCTCTCTAGTTGAGGGATGACCAGCAATGGTTGTAGTTAATAGCAAACGAGCCATGAATTATATTCTATAGTCCACTTTCGGAAATAAGATAAGCGGCATCATGAGGTATATAGTATCACATGTTTCAATTTGTCGGCGTAATGATTCCTCAATAGTCTGTTAAGGAATTGATTTTGCAATCCAGCTTTTACAAACACAGTCTACTTTATTTACTTAAGTAGTTAAATGTCAGAATTTTCCCTGTCCTCTCTGCCTCACGTTTTCTCATTCTTGGACTTTTTTGCCTCCCGATTTATCCTTTTTTTTACTAGTCTATGTATTTTCATGATTTTTTATGTTAAATTACATGAGTCGAGCGAACTTTATGTATATCTTCATTTTTCCAAAAACTTTTAAAGATGTATGTATTACAGAGAGAGATAGTACCCCAAATACATGCTAAAAGATAGAGAAAGTCGCTTTCTTGCAAAAGTAACACAATCTTGGGTATGCAATGATGATAGACAAAATCTTCCTAGTGCTGATTACTGAAATGCTTGTTTAGGCGTTCCAGCTGAATCCTCTATTTCTTAGTAAAAATAGAAGATCTCAAGCATATAAGGATGGGTTGGGAGCGACTGTAGGAGAGACATAGACAATCAAAGGAGAGATGTATTTTAGAATAGAAGGGTAATTAGGTCATCTAATTAGTCACAACATCGAAACAAAGTGTGGTAGCAATAAGCTGGAGTGCAAAAATCAGTCCTCTCTATACAGTCATGAAGAATGTGGAAAACTATGCGGTTATAGTACATTCCTCATTTTGTCATCCTTGAATCACTAAACGCTGTTATCTTTCATAGATTTTTAACAAAAAGCTTTCTTTTTGGTAAAATAAGTTGGCTTCCACTGCAGTTTCATCGGAGGAGCATTTGACTGAGGATGGGCGAGTTGTACCCTTGACAAACCAAACTGTACTATCAAATGGCACACCAGAGAAATCTGAAAGGTGTTGTGGGGAGCATGGGATTTGCTCACATGAAGTTCTTCGTGATGGAGAACGTGATTGTGATGCCAGTATTGTTCCAAACAAGATGATCAGAAAGGTAAATCTATGCTGTTTCCACTGTAATAGTCCTTGTTGCTCATTTTATGATTTGTTCTTAAAATAATGCCTATTAATAAATCTTTTAATGAAACAGGCGTCATTCAAGTTGTCATGGTGCTGCAAAGGTGACAAAAGTGATCAGAAAAAACATGATGTTGTCTCTTTTGAAAAGGGAAATATAACAACCGCAGAACGCAGCAGTAAACAGGTCTGCCCTATTTTCAGCCTTCAAGCTCCTGTCTTCTCAGTCTGACATTTTAAGTCACGTCTCTTATAGTTTTCTTGTGTTGTTTGCCCATGATAACAGAACTTCAAATGAATACCACTGAGGCTTCTCTTTCCTGTTGCTTTATAATTTAATTTCCGCTAAACAGACTATCAATAGAGGGAAAAAACTTCATCTGAACATACAATCATTTTTTTTCTCTCTTTTCCAGATTTCTTTGAAGTGGGAATCTCCCCCACAGACGGTGCTTATATTGACAAAGCCAAATTCAACTGCTGTTAGAATGCTTTGTTCAGAAATGGTCAGGTAGAATATTAGAGTGCAGACATACTCTTTTTTTGTGCTTTTGGTCTTGTTGAGAAAACTGTGCTAGAATTCAATGGTAATGCACGTCTTTTTTGCTTTATTTTTATATGGTTTCTCCTTAGAGCTGGTCAAATGACTTCTTAATTACTTCGATTTTAATTTTACAATGCAAATATGTTCAAATCATGATTAGATAAATTGATCTTTAACAAATTAAGTTTCAAATGAAGGTAGTTACATTAGTTAACATGTTAACAGCTGCCGGGTTTGAGTTTCCTCATCGTTCATCATCTACCTTCCCAATAGATTACATGACGTGCCACACAAAAAACAACTAATAATTGTCGTCCTCTCTCGGGTAACGTATGTCTTTAAATCAGGTGAAACTACGTTATTTAACATTCTTGTGGTTCGTTGAGCTTTCTTTTCTGGGAATTCCCAAAGTAGTATCCTCATTTCATTCAATTAATCAACCGACGATGAATCCTAACTAGTTAGGGTTGATTATATGAATCCTCTACCTCCATTGCACTTTATTTGGACATATTTCATTCCAATACTAGTTCTTTCCTGATTTAAGAGAAAGTTCTCAAAGTGACATCCTCATTTCTAAAGCTAAAGATTATTTTCCAGATTTTACTGTCTTTTTTTTTTTCTCTTTTTTGAAAGATGATTTTACTCCTTCCTTGGCAAGGCTGATTTTGTGCAGCTTAGTAGTTGATTCAGAATAGGCTTTGCAAAATTGCAACATTGTCAGGTGACCCACTTCTTAAATAGACTCCCTGGGAAGGAATTTGCTTATATTTGTGCTAAGCATGGTGATGTGCGATGAAGCGAAAGAAAAGAAGAAATCTTTTCCTTTATATGGTAAAGCAGAAGCAAACCTTTAGGGTTTTAGATTAGTTTTCTTGTATTATGAAAAATTTTGCAAGCTGCTTCTACATTTCAGGATATTTGGAATAGATTAGGTTCTGAGTCAAGGATAATTTGGTAATTTTTCTTTTGCAATAAGTCTGTTAAAAATTTAAGTAATATATCTGTAGGTAAGTCATCCAGCATTTTTCTAATTGTGTATGGATCCTCTTTGCCTTAAACATCAAGGTCTTGAACTGCTAATGATATAGTAGAAATCCTATAGGGTGTAATGGTTTCAGTTTAAAACAAAAGTAGAAATCCCAGTTGAGAAGGACTGCTTGCAGCATATAACTTACCTGTCTATTCTTTCAATCAAATGGTGGAGAATTATGATTTGTGTTAAAACTTTTGTTGCTTTTCTTGCATTTTGCAACCTTATTTTTTTTATCAGTGCTTAATGCAACCTTATTAAAGGAGCTTAACTAATTCTAGGTGGATTTCCTAGAACTTCTCTTATTGTTCTCTCCTAAATCCTACTTACAGTTACCATTTATCAGACCTCAAAAGCATTGTATTTGCTTCTTTTCTCCCTTCATATGCTTCAAATCATTATCCATACTTTGCCTATACCACAACCATCCAAAGTCCCAAGTACTCTTCTACTGTTTTTTATCCACAAAGCCCTTCCACTCTCTCCCCAATACTAGGTTAGAGACCCCCTCTCTTCCCATAACTTCTTTATCTTCTGCAAATATCAGGACATCTGTAGGATGATTTGGCTTCCTGAGATCCCTTTACATGTTTTGTTTCAAACCATGATATTCGATGTTGGAAATATATGGTCATTGTCAGTAAACTTTATCATGATAGACCTTGACTAAAGGCATCGTCCCCATAATTTTGTTTTCGGTAAATACATACACTCTTAGCGCTGGATATCATTCTCACTTTTTAGTGCTCATATTTTCCTTTCCTGGCCTTAGCAACATAGATAATGTTTGAAATATGGAAAAGAGCCACGAAGTTTCAACTTTTGGTTTGACGTTTGGACATTGTACGCATTGCATTCCTTCCTGTGTCATCTTCATTATTCAGAATTACCTGACAATTAAAAGCAAACCTCAATTAGCAAGTACTTACACTCTGAAAGCCAAAAAAGAACATTATGTAGTAACTATATACCGTTGCATATTCAGAGAATGTCCGACTGATGCTGGATGGAGGGAGCACGATAATGTAGTCATAGGGAACAATGCGCTGATCTGACTTTCTGCTAAGTTTAAGTCTTAAGAACCCCTATATTAGTTTTTTGAACGGGTCAGATTTATCATATTTTGTTTAGGGGATAGCTTACTGTTCTAGCTACTGCATTTATATATTTCCTTCTTGTTCTACATTTTTCCTATTGTCACCTACTCACCTTAGAAGAGTGATGTCTTGTTCTTATCTTCCTTTATGACCATATTTTTCTGTAACAAATCGGTGACAATTTCTTAAATTGCTTATGGGAATTGTCTCAATCAATGAGCTATGATTCAAGTTGGGTCAGAATCCTCCGTATCTATTCCATTCAGGTCCATTTCGCTTCAATACTAAATAACAATTGCATTGTCTGATATTAGATTTTTTTCAATGTTGAGCCGAATCCGCGTGAGCAGCTCATCTACAGAGCAATCTCAATGTGGTGTATAACTTTAGTTGCTCTTTATATTATGTATCCTACATGCATATTCTCTTTGGTCCTGGTTGGTTAGAAGTGATTGTTTGTGTTCCTTTGTATTCTTTTTTCAATCATTTAATCACTTGCATTGTGTTTGAAATTATTAGATGTTTTATCTATCTCTTCTCTTCTCCAGATGGCTAAAAGAGCAGAAAAGCTTAAATATTTTCGTTGAACCACGGGTGCGAACTGAACTTCTAACAGATTCATCATATTACCAGTTTGTACAAACTTGGGAAAATGGTGAGTGGTAAAACTTTTTCACTTCTACAAAGTAAGCTGAAAAGAAATATATTTCTTCGATCATCACATTAACTTCTGTCATATGGACATATCTTTGATTCTTGGTTCATTAGATTTTGACCTCAGTTTATGCTCTAATTGTATGGATGACTTTGCATAAGGCTATTTTTGCCGATGATCTGATATCTTTTTGATAAACAGTGCAGCATTTGCATCCGTTTTATTTTATTTTATTTTTATTTTTTTTTTTATTTTCTTTATGTTACTGTACTATTATGCAATGTTATGTTTGTTCTCCAGCTGCTTTTTGGTATACTCCTTGTATACGGGCATGCTTTGCCTTTTTAATAAATATATTACCTTATCTAACAAAAAGCTTGTTCTCCAGCAGAATGAGAAGCAACTATTTCCTAGTAAACCTCTTGTGCTTGTATTTGAAAGTTTTCGAGTTTTATCTGCAATTAAAAGTAAATTTTGGAGCATGTCATTTCAATATAACATCTCCATATATGTAAGGACTAATCTTAGTGTTAAGATGGGACATCACTTTTTAATAACCAAGAGTATTAACTCTTGCATTTTGAGAGATATGCTTCAACCTGCATGACTACTCTACTGTTTCTTGTACTGGTTGATCCCATAACATCTCTACTTGTAGTGAGCCAGGGATAGTCAAATTATAATTTTATCTTACCCTAGCATTTGAAGCTCAAATTGGTATCAATTGATAGTGTCAAACAACCAATTGATATGACCAGTATTTGAGGAAGAATGCTACAGCTTCTATGTATTACTTTGTGCAAGTGTTGATCAAATTTTTTGCCTTGTGGATAACAAATGATCCTAAAGAAGGAATTACCCTGCTTTTTTGATATATGTCAGCAATTTAGAGAATGTCTTTTCATTTCCCCCTCTGAAGCAATTTGAGTACAAACAAGCACATGTAATCTCCATACTTGTTGTAGATGAGAAACTTAAAATAGTGATGATGTTTATCTGTTATCAGTATGAACAATGTAAAGCTAAAGCATTTCTTGCTGTCGCAGACAATGAAGTTCTGCGCCTCCACACAAAAGTTGATGTTGTTGTAACTCTTGGTGGGGATGGAACCGTCCTTTGGGTATGTATGTTAATTTTGTCTTTTTGGACTAGAAGTTTGTGGTTTATCTTCTACCATTTGGTCTGATCAATGCTTCATATGTACACGTTTATTAATTGCAACATGTTTCATATTGTAGGCAGCGAATATGTTCAAAGGGCCAGTTCCTCCTGTTGTTCCATTTTCTTTAGGCTCTCTTGGCTTCATGACCCCTTTTTGTATCCTTTTTTTACTTTTGATGAAACCTTCTTTTTCATACATGTGGTATACTATCTCTATTTTAATGAAGTTCAGTGAGAAGGTATAATTTGACCACTCTAATTACTTCATTACATGGCAATTGAAAGAAATGACAGTACACCTTCTATCAATATAGACTGGACTATAAAATATATAACACATAATACGGTAGCTTTGCATTGGCGTGATTATTACTTTTCTCTGGTTACCTTTAACATTTCCAGATAGTGAGCATTACAAGGAATATCTTGATTCAATTCTTCGTGGTCCCATAAGCATCACACTAAGGCATCGTCTCCAGTGCCACGTGATAAGAGATGCAGCTAAAAGTGATCTGGAGACTGAAGAGCCCATACTTGTTCTCAACGAAGTCACAATTGACCGTGGAATTTCGTCGTTTCTGTCAAATCTTGAGTGCTATTGCGATAATTCTTTTGTTACCTGCGTACAAGGGGATGGTTTGATTCTATCGACAACATCTGGAAGCACTGCATATTCTCTTGCAGCTGGAGGGTCAATGGTCCATCCTCAGGTACATCCTATCATAGTCATCACTTGTGTATTGTTCTATACTATTATCTCATGCTGGCATGCTTTGGTTTAATAAGCTACTTCCGGTGAGCATTTATTATAGATGTTTTCAGTTATTGAGGGTCTGGCAGTTATTCCACTGCAACTTAAAACTTCACGACAAATTACAGCACTTGCTGCTTTATGTTCTTCCTCAACTTGCAGATGTAGCTATTTGTAGTAATGCAAAATTATACGTTATGATTGTGGGTTGAATTTTTGAAGCTCTTGAATGAGCACAAAGCGTTTTCCAAAACATAGTTAGCCATAAATCTGTCTATTTATTAGTTTTTAAGAATTTGCCGGATTACTATAAACCAGAAGGCTAAGTGGCAAAAGGCACATATTTAACCATTTCTAGTGTCTTCCTTTTAGAGTTCCACAGAAAATTTGCATTCAAAAGTGAGTAACTCACCTCAATGTGCAACTTTCCTTAAAAGAATATTTTTATAAAAAATTCATCCAATTCAGGATCGTACTTATATGGTTTAGTCAAAGAGGACAAAATATGGGCGGTAACTGATGGAGTACTTCCCTTACAACGTTAGACTTGATTCTAATTTTTCTTGATGTTTCTTTTTGTAATCTATTTGTAATTTCATAGCCTCTGTTTGCTCTCTCTGTTTTCAGTATCAACTTTTAAGCAATTCAAATATTCTTTAATGCCTCTGTACTAGCTATTAGTTTTCATTTAAAACAGAAGTTTTTGACATGAATGCTGGGAGGTATCCTTAAGCTGTTTTTTTACATATTTGTATGTTTATAATAAAGTACACAAAGGGTGTGTAGTACCGCATAATTACAAGAGAAATAAAGGGACAACAAACGCCTAATCCCTTGTCTTCTCACAAGGATTCTAAAACATCAAAAACACAAATTCAGGATCTTCTATAAGTTCGTGTTTACACCGGAAATAGAACAAGAGTAGGCATTTCATTTTCAGCTTCTGGATGGTACTGGACTTGTATTCAAAAATAGATTAAGGTATTCGTAAGCTTTCCTTTTCATCACTTGGCGAAATGGGCTTAACTCGGGTCTCAGCAGTTTAGGTTTATTCCAATATGTCTTTAAGTTGCTCCATTATCCCGACACCTATGACGGAATGTGCTTGTAACGACCATTTTATTATAGCTAGGAAATCTGGCTCGCTGTAGTCTTGGAAAGACCAAAATCGCCCACAAAATTTGTAAGAAGAAATAGAGTGGCCTTAGCAAGAGCAAAATTTTGTTTTCTATGAACCTTTTGAGCTAAAGATGTGTGCTCTGTGTTGTTGTTGCCAAGCCCAAGGAGATAGCTTCGTCAAAATACTTCAGCTCTAGTATGATCACTTCAAATACAAAGCCCTAGAAGTAAACCTCTTATAGTATTTAGATTAACCTGCAGTTTAGAATGATTGTCACTTTTTCTAGTTTCTGATCATTGTTCCTAAAGAAAGAAAGGTGCCTCCTTTCCAGTTTACATTTACTCCTTACCCCTCACCAAACAAAAAACTGCAGCACTGTATTTTTGTTTTGAAGAAAAGACGGAAAGAACATTTTTTGTTAACGTTTTCGCAAGTCAGAGAATTTCAAGAGAAACCCTCCGGGGTTGGCCTGGTGGCAATTGACTTGAGCCTTGGGGTTTGCTCCCTTTCAAGGTCTCAAGTTCGAAACCCACTGGGTGCAAACAATTTCTGAGGGCCATCGGACTGGGTAAAACCTGATTTAACCGTGGTGCACTTGCGGGAAACTCCTTGCCGAGGGCCTGTGCACCCCTGGGATTAGTCGGGGCTCTAAGAGACTCGGACACCCAGGGCTATCAAAAAAAAAAAAAGTCAGAGAATTTCCAGAGTACAATGAAGCCAAAGCCATGTTTCTTCATCAACAGCTTTGTTTTTTAACTATGACTGTAAGTTCAATATTGGAAACCAGTTGGCATATTAACATGTTGCGATCTATTAATCCATGCTTTAGGATTTGAATATTTGATGGATGTAGATAGAGTTCTGCTTCCTTATATAGTTTTTCATTTCAAAATTATTTCCGCCCACCTGTTACTAATTGGAATTGAAACTGCAATTATCTCAATCATGATGCAATACGCTCTGCAATTGCTGTCTCATCCATTTGATGTCTTTGAGTTTATCATAAGCTTAGCAACTTTAGTGTTCTTAATCAAATTGCAGGTACCTGGCATCCTCTTTACACCTATCTGCCCACATTCTTTATCATTTCGTCCTCTTATTTTGCCTGAGCATGTGACAATCCGTGTACAAGTACCTTTCAATAGCAGAGGTCATGCATGGGCATCATTTGATGGGAAGGATCGGAAAAAGTTGGCACCAGGAGATGCACTTGTTTGTAGTATGGCTCCTTGGCCAGTGCCAACTGCATGTCAAGCTGATTCTACGAGTGACTTTCTACGTAGCATTCATGAAGGTCTTCACTGGAATTTGAGGAAGACACAGTCTTTCGATGGCCCTCGGGAGACATGATCTTTACTAACAATTTTATCTGGCAAGGAAATGAGAAGTTTCCAAAATCCACGTCGTGTTGAAGAGAGCATCAAGATTTCCCTCTCAGTTATCGCAAAGGGATTCGTGATGTATATACAAGACTTCAAACTGGGAATTAACTTTGAGAATCATGAGTCTCAACATTAGGTGGTTTATATATTTATTGTTGTTTGTGACATAGACATAACAATAAGAATAGAGAAGGAAGTTTGTATCATTTTGTACAGTTCTACTTATATCATACCTCTTGCCCTGGTTTACAAGGGAAGCCAAGCTTTGGGTTCTTGCTTCAGAAGTATTGAAACACTGCTTGAAGCAATTGAGAGGAACTGAGGAAGTGGGAAAATGTATATTTGGAGTTCTGTGCTTTTGGTTCATCTAATAATGTAACTTTTTTTGGTTCTAACTATCCAATTCATATTATAACTGTTGGCTTATGTGTGGCAGATCAAAATGTTCATAAGCAAATGAGCAACTAAAGCTTACAAAAAGTAGAAAGAAAGACTTTCTGGTGCCTCTCTCTACCTGTTGTTCTGTAGAGATATTTGGAGAGAAGAAATTGAGCAGAGAATAAATAGCTGACCTATTTTTCCCTTTTTAGCGAATCCACAAGTCCCTAGGGCTAGTATTTATATATATCTAAAATGAAAAACAAATGTCATCTTACAAAATGCAAAGAATAAGCAATGCAAACTACATAGCTCCTATTATCAAAGTTGAGCATAGTACTCAACAATGATAGTACATAATGAATTATGACATGACTAAGCATTATATCTATAAAAACTAGCCAAATAATACTCTAAAAGTTGCCTTCAAAGTGAATTATCCATGCAAATTTGCTTGTACTTTAGCATGAAACCATTGAGTGCCCATTTTTATCAGAATTCTGGGCAATATCTCCTTGATATATCGCCTTCACATTTAATGAATCTTTCAATACCATGGCATCTCTAATATACAGATTAAAGTGCTAGGGTGTTGGATGTCAATGAAATGCCTACTGCAATTGAAGGCCAATATAGCACTATCCTCTTCAGCAAACTCCATACTTCCATGCTTGTGCTCACCCTTGATACAGAAATGAGCACAAACAGCTTGTTTGGATGGTTGTTACGTATCGTTTCATATTATATCGTATTGTATTGTACTGTATCATTTGATGAATACAATGTTTGGATAAATTGTGTCGTTTCCCGTCGTTTTATGATATCACTCACCAGCAATATGAAGAATAAACTTGCAATTATTTAAAAAAAATTATGATACGGTATATAAAAAGGTAGGGTAAACGATAAAATAAAATTATTTAATAATAATGAAGGGTGAGATTGAGAGAAAAAGCCAAGATAACGACGCGACCGCACCAAATCGTTCATTACATAAAGTGATACATTTCGTCGTTACGTAACAACGGATTTAACGATACGATACAATAAAATTTAAATAACAATCAAAACAAACCTCGTATTTAAAGTAATAATACGTTACAATACAATAGGTAACAACCATCCAAACAAGTTGCAGTGCTAATACCACCCATTGAATTTGTTATGAAGAGATAAGGCACAGATACAGTAACATTTCATGCAGAAAATAACACATTGTTAGCGAAAATATTAACCACCAAGCTCTCCTCCATATGTATTTGAGAATGGTGATCATGTTTGCTACCCAAAGCCTTCTCCAGCACCATTACACTTTCTTCCTCCTCACATCCTAACTCCATGTATTTTAACTCCTGGCAACCTTTATCCGAAGATATAGACATTGTAATTTATCACTATTCATGATCCTTCTACCCTGTGTCTCCAATTGATCAAAACTGTGTGCCTCAATGTAGCCATTATCAGCCATTCTATTACCATCTCTCATGATATATATGTGAGCAGGGGTGACAAAATGGTTAAAAGGAAACAGTTAACCACCCATATTATCCACGAAAAAATGAGTTGGATAATGAACGTTTTAAAAACGGGTCGAATATGGATAAGAACAATATTATCCATTTCAAAGATGGATAACCAATGAGTAACTAATGGGTCTAACTGGGGGTTCCTCAAGTTAGGGAGACTAAGAATTCTCCCAAAAGTGATCATATGCAAGAAGTCATGGATATTATGATTACCCATATTATCCGCCGGTTAACCCGTTTTTTATCCGTATTAAATATAGGCCGGGTCGGATAATTTATCCATTTTTTTCATTACTCATTTTCGACCCGAACTATATCTGACCCGACTTGTCCGTTTGCCACTCCTATATGTAAGACCCTGACATTACACCTCTTTCATGATTCCCTTGATATCCTCAATATACGCAGCCGCTAACCAAGGTGTAGTCCATGTACCATCCACTACATTCTTCAGTAACATGGAATCAGTTTTCACCTAGACCTGTGTGTATCCATGCTGCACACAATGCCTTAATGCCTCTAGTATAGCAAATGCTTCAACCTCAGTATTGTCTGCTGCAATGATAAGCCCTCCATTGATATCCCTGCATTTGAGAGGAAGTGATACCATACAATATGAGCTGCATAGGATCTGTAGAACACATGAACCAAGGTTTTCTCATCTGGATTGAGACAACACCAACACCAAGATGGCATCAAAAATAACTCAGCCTCCTAAAGTGATCATCAAGTGATCAGTGGCGGAGGTAGGATTTTCATGAAGGGGGTTCAAAAAAAAGAAATTTGTAGCTAGTGAGAATTGAACCTATGACCTAAACAAGATTTTGAACCCCCTTGACTACTAAACTGCACTTCTGAGTTGTGTTAAGAGGGTTCAAAGTTCGAATAGTACAAGAGCAAACATGGACATTTTCCTTACTTCCAATAACTATTAGTGGTGATGTAAAGGAAAATACTTTTAACTTTGAAAAGAGAAAGAAAATTTTTGTGTTTGTTGAAAATGCAAAATATGTTAAGAGACTTAGTGAATATGATAACAATTTCAAGAGAGAAGAGGGGTAAGGACTTATAACCAGTCAAATGCATTAAGGATAATAGCAAACAAGTTTCGACAAGAGAGAGCAAGGTCAAGAAATTTTATTCATATGCTATCAACAAACTTTAGTGAAATGTTTGAACTCTTTTGGACAAAAGTCTTGTATTTAAGTGGAGAACGGTAGTGGAGCCATTGTCCATAGAGTTTCGAGCGATGCGTGGTTTGTAGGGGGGATTTTTCGGTTATCAAAAAATAAAAATAACAACATACTATTATATGTGCATTTGGGCTGTCATTAAAGTTTGTGCAAAAATAATATCAGGATAATTTTCATGTATTTCTTGGTGTCCGTATCAGTTCGTGTGCATTTCAACTATTTACCGGATACTTGCTAGCTCCACTAACCTAAGTACCAGTATTGCGTTTTGCTTTTCAAACTTTTTGAGATTGGTTTACTTTGTTCTAAAGTGCTTCTTTGAGTTTTTAGAATTAGGTCTCAATCTCTGCATAGTGTCTATTCTTAGAAGCACCTTTAGCTATTCATTTGTTTCTCTTTTTTTATTTTACTAGTTTCACAGTATGTGCGTTGCACATGTAAGAACTATATAGTATACGGTTTATAAAATATAATCAAATTATTAAATTAAATATTTGAATAAATGATTATACATGAAAAAATAAAATAAGTTTCTGTGAATGATCAATGTGCATCGTCGTATGTTGACTTATTTTCTGATGTCATGATGATATGTTATGTATACTAAAAGATGAACAATCAAACTTTAATTAAATACATGTTATTGTTTTTACTTTTTTGAGTTTATGATGTACAAACATATAATTAAGAGTATTATATTTAATACTTACTTATATACGATATTCCTGGTATGTATTTCTTTCATTCATCAATTTCAAACTTGTTATCAGTATTCGTAAGTGCAACGTAAAATTGGACATCTAAAAATATATATTTTGCTAGATACGATCTTGACTATGGTAGCATCCATATAGATAATGAGTTGCACCATAGGTCACAAAGGTATGTAACAATCTTTAATTTCATTTATTGTCGGTTATCTTAAAATCCTATCCTCCATGTTGATATGTATCTAGCAGTAGAGAAATAATGTAGTTTTATTATATCGAAGAGAGCTTTTGAAGCAAAGAATGACAAAAGAAATGTTACCAATGAGTTCTATATCAAGATAAGAATTAGTAGAGCTGACATGCCGGGTTTAATCCCGAAAAAAATTCAAGTTTAAAGTTTTTAATAATTCAAAGTGTCACGTTCCAAAATCTACAAGTCGTGATGACACATAACTCAACCCGCTAGGTAAGCCAAAAGTCACATGATTAACAACAAAAATATGATAATAAGGTCTAATAATTCAACAGCGAAATAATGTCATAAAATAACTGAGAATATAGTCAAAATACTACTACAACCCAAGCCCAAATTCTGGTGTTAAAAAGTACACGAGCATTACCGAATAGAAAAGTATGGACTAAATACGCTAATACAACTGTCTGAACATAAGAAACAATAAAGATAAAGATAATAGGAAGAGAGCTTCTGGGACTGCAGACGGAATGGCAGCTACCTCGTAGACGCCCAAGCAAGTTGGCACAACTCAAGCCGAAAAATCACCTTGAACGGATGTACTTGGATCTGCACACGAAGTGTAGAGTGTAGTATGAGTATAGCCGACTCAATGTACTCAATAAGTAACAATACTAACCTTGGTTTGAAAACAGTAACGATCTCAGAACAACACTAAAATGCCAGTACCAATAATCGATAACAGTTCAAAAAATACAGGATAAACCATGGACATAGTAAATCAATGATATCAAGAACATCTCGTTCTCATTTAAGACATTTAGGCATGCTTTCAAGTATTACAATGTAAAACCCAACATGGATATAGCAGGTCAGTTACCAGTTAGCATGATGAAGGTACATCTCTATGCATACATGTCAAATGTACACGTAAATCAATAGTATCATAGTGGATCCATCAATAGTATTTACAATTAGCACTGTATGGGTACCTAGCATCACTGTATGCACATACATGAAACATTGTACCTGCGCCCACTACCGGTATGTCAGACTCCGAAGAGGCACATCCTGCTCAAGCGCTAATTGTAATCACTTAGCCCAATAATGAGGCATGATGCACACGTCACCTCAAAATAATAACACTCAACCCAATATGGGCTTGGCGTACGCGTCACCTCAAAATCAGTACCAAATCGGCTCTATGGCTCAAACTCAGTCATTTACTGTTCAAGTGTCAAATGAGCACATCTCAAGTATTCAGTTAAATAGTTTTTACCCTTAAGCAATATCGACAACATGTGAGAAATCAGACAAGAAGTACTGATATAGAGATAGCATACATGGTTATAGTATCATGACAGAGAACATGTGTGCAAATAAGGTATATAACTTAGAACCAGCAAGAATAGCCCTATCAAGTCTCAAACAATTAGCGTAGCCTAGACATGATGTCTAAATGTTTCACAGCTCAAATAATCAAGCAAGTGGAGGACACGGGGGTAACATGGTATGATAGCAAAACAAATCTGGTATTAGCCTTAAGGCCTCCCAAAACTATGAACAATCGGTGCACTGATAAGTGGAGATTTTGACTTCTTATTAACACATTTTTACTTTTATTTTAGTTCAAAAGCATTTAATTGTATTTCCAAAAACTGATATGCTTAATTGCAGGAGTAATTGGGAAATGAGCCACGAAGATGAGATCCAACTCAAGAAGGAGTGATCTGAACTCAAGGACAAAATCGGGCACATAAGCTCAAAGTGCGGACTGCAGATTTCCATCTATGGCCGCAGATTCTGAAGGAAGACTTATCAAAGCCCAAGTGCAAAGTGCGGTCCACACATGAAATGTGCGGCCGCAGAAGCTAAGCAAGATCAAAATTTCAGAGAGTTCTCAATTAAATCTCAAACGAATTGTGTACCACACAATTATTGTGCGTCTGTAAAAGTCAACTAATGTGGTCGCACTCAGAAATGTGCAGTCCGCGGAAGAGCCCTGTGCAGCCGCACCCGGAAATCTGCGGACCATAAAATATAAGAGATGCGGCCGCAGTTTAGAATTGTGCGCCCGCAGATTCAACTCCTGTCGAGACTGAAACCAAGTGCGGACCGCACATGGAATAGTGCGGCCCCTGAACCTCCGAAAAGGGAAATTTTGTTCGAAAATTCCAGCACTGTATAAATAGAATAGTTTCACTTTTTTGGTTAACTTTTGTACCTTTTGACATTACCAGTCGTTTTCTTTGTTTCTTTTAGTTATTTTAGCTATTTTGAGATTTTTGAATATTAGTTTTAACATTTTAATCATTAATATGGGTTTAATTATCACTTCTTCTTCTTTATCTTCTATTTTAAGCATGAGTAGCTAGATTTTCACTAGGGTTGTGACCCAACCCTAGTGTGTAATCTTAATGGGTGTTTAATTTATTGCTTGTATACGGTTGGGTGTTGATTATATAGCCATGTTCTTGCTTTTAATTGAGGATTTAATGGTTGAAAACATTATTTTATGCCTAAATGTACTTGGTCTTTTCTTGAGAAAGAGAGACTTAGTCTAGGAAAACTTGGCTAGCAAGGAATTGGGTCAATCGAGAGCTTGATAAACCTAATTAAAGGGTTGAATCTAGAGATAGTAAAACCCGACTTGAGTTTATTATCAATTGTTTTGTGCAATGCCTATTTGGACTTGAAAAAGCCAAATTGGGCAAAATCACTCCCTGGCCGAGAGGTATTGACTGGGTAATCGAGTGTTGATAGCTACAATCTACCCCAACCAAGAAAACAAGCTTTAAGGCTTACAACCCATTAAGTGAACACCTAGGTGAAGGTCATAGACCTAGGCCTTTTTGATATTTGGAAAACAATCAAAAATAATTTGCTAGTTTTATTCCTTAGTTGTCATCCGTAGTTTAAAATAGATTTAAAAATAAACCAAATTTTGTGTAAGTGTAATCTAAGATAATTCAGGCTCATTCACCCAAATATATACTCCTAGTCCCATTCATATCTCCTTGTGGAAAATTGACCTCGACTCCTCAGATAGAGGTGTGGCTTGGACGAGATTAATTTTTGACGTCGTTGCCGGGGATCTAATAACGAATTTAGCTATATATTGGATTTTGTGTGTGAATTGTCTCAATTTCCTTCCTTGTTACTAACTTGTGAGTATTGTAGGTGCAACATGGCCAACAACGAGCTCAGAAACATAAATGTGGGGGATGTGGACGTTGATGATGATGCAATGGATGAGGCCCCTCTTGAACCTCAAGCCAATAGACGAGGTCGACCGCCTCATGACAATGTTCCCATTCCATCCCCACCTCCACCACGAGCGACTCCACACCGGGTGTTGTCGAATGAAGGGTATGCAAGTTATATAGTCCCACCACATATTAGGGAAGGCAACTTTCATATAACCAACATGATGCTCACTTTTCTCGAGCAACGAGGGTTCTTCACCGGTGCACCGGGTCAAAATGCATATAAACATTTGAAGGGGTTCATTGATACGTGTTGGGGAAGCAAACAAACAAATGTCTCCGAGGATGCTTTGAGGCTAAGGCTTTTTCCCTTATCTCTACGGGGGAAATCTTTATATTGGTTGGAACGTTTGCCAAAATCATTCCATTCGGCCGTGGGAAGAACTTGCGGAGAAATTCATTTCAAAGTACTTCTCTCCCGGGAACATGGCTATTCTTCGGGATGAAATTCTAGCATTCAAGCAAGATCCTAATGAACCGTTAAACGAGATATGGGAAATATATAGAACAATGGTGAAAGAGTGCCCCGACAATGATATGACGGAGAACATGATTCAACAAACTTTCTATCGGGAGATCAATACCACCAACCAATGTATAGTGAATCAACTTGTCTGTGGGAACTTCATTACTATGCCTTATGCGGAGGCATGTGATATTTTGGATGAAATGCCAGATACTTCATCGGCTAGGCAATCTAGAGCCATTGTTCCACAAAGGTGATCCAAATGTGATTCTTCTTCACAAAGAGTTACATGATCATGGGCAAGCAATAGCCGAGACAACCACCATGAACCAATTGGTAAAGGCTCAACTTCAACAAATGCAAAACCCGAGGCAATTCAATGCTATTGAGGGACTTAATATGATGGTAAACAAGAGAATAACAAGAAGTCCACAAGTGCAACAAAGAGTGGACAATTTTGTGCAGGATGATAGTGGGTATTATCAAAGGGATTCTTACAATGATCAAGATGAAGAGGTCCAATATTTGAACAAATTTCAAGGGCAAAGAAACAACTATCAAGGCCATAGTCAACAACAATGGAGACCTTCAAACAATCAAGGCAATTGGAATTCTAGCAACCAAGGTAATTGGAATGGTGGGAGCAATGAAGGCAATTGAAATGGAAACAACAACCAAGAGAATTGGAAAAATAATAACAATCAAGGCAATTGGGGAGGGAACAACCAATGAGGGTGGAATAACAACCAAGGAAATCGGGGGTCGGGTTTCCAAAGGCCCCCGATGTACCAACAACCGAGCAACCCACCTCCTTATCCTTCTAATGGTCCTAGTTCCTCCAACAATGAAATGAGACGTATTGAAAATATGTTCAAGAAAATGATGGAGAATAATGTCGATTCCGATGCTCAACTTGCTTCTCACAATACATCAACCATAACTTAGAAGTCCAAATTGGTCAAATATCTCAAGATTTGAATTTGTGTCCTAAGGGGGCACTACCAAATGATATTGTGGTGAACCGAAGGGTGGGAACACTACAGGACATGCCATGGTTGTTACTACAAGAAGTGGAAAAGGTGGGAATGCACCTACCTCAATTCAAAGGCAACTTGTGGATGATGAGCAAGTGGTAAAAGAAGAGGAGATCCCGAATAATGTTGTGCAAACAAATGATGAAGTGCGGATTGATATTGATGACTCGGTAGAAGAGACTCAAGAGGACGTGAAACCGTATAGGGACCATGTGATTGACATACCGAAACCGGTAGTGCAAAGAGCTAAGGCACCATTGCCTAAGCCTTCCTCAAAGGCTTGCCAAGAAAAATAGCGAGAATCAATTGAAGAAGTTAATTGATATGACAAAAATTCTCTCTATAAATGTGTCTTTGGTTGAAGCTTTGGAGAAAATGCCCGGATATGCTAAGTTCATGAAAGACTTGGTGACAAAGTAAAGATCGAAAATTTTTGAAACTACCAAAGTCACTCACCAAGTGAGTGCAATTGTGCATTAGATGGCTCCAAAGTTGGAAGATCCCGATGCTTTTACTATTCCTTGTACCATTGGAAATGTTGAATTTGCAAAGGCTCTTTGTGATCTTGGGAGGAGTATCAACTTGATGCCCTACTCGATTTTTAAGACATTGGGAATTTGGAAACCAAGGCCCACATCTATGAGATTATAAATGGCCGAGTGTACAATGAAGAGACCATTGGGGTGATTGAAGATGTATTGGTTCGAGCCGACAAGTTTATTCTCCCGGCAAATTTTCTGATTCTTGATTATGAAGTGGACTATGAGGTGCCGATTATTCTTGGTAGACCTTTCCTTGCTACGGGGAAGGATCTTGTTGATGTGGAAGCTGATGAACTCACTCTCTAGGTAGGTGATGAAAAGGTGGTGTTCCACGTGTGCAAATCTATGAGGCATCTGAATAGCAATGAAGTTTGTTCGTTTGTGGACTTGGTGACCGATGTGATTATTGATGATAGTAGTGCCACGATGATTATTTATGATATATTGGAGGCCATCGTGCTTAACCTTGATGATGACGAGATGGATAGCTTCATGGAATGTGTGAACTCATTGCAAGGAATGGGGTCGTACACTTATGAACCTCGCAAATTGTCCTTGGATCTTGAAAATCGGAAGACTCCTCCAACAAAGCCCTCAATCGAGGAGCCTCCCATTTTGGAGTTGAAGACATTGCCTCCACATCTCAGGTATGAATTCCTTGGCCCTTGTTCTACTTTACCGGTTATTCTTTCCTCTTGCTTGACTAACGTGCAGGTAGACTCTACATAGGTGGTGCTACAAAAGAGGCATAAATATAATGGATGGACATTGGCGGATATTCGGCGAATAAGCCCCGCATTTTTCATGCACAGGATTAATTTGGATGAGGATGTCAAACCCTCCGTTGAACACAAAATGAGCTAAATGAAGCAATTCAATAGGTGGTTAAAAAGGAGATCATAAAGTGGTTGGATGTCGGGGTTGTCTACCCTATTTCTGATAGTTTGTAGACTTCTCTGGTGCAATGTGTCCGAAGAAGAGGGTATCACTGTGGTCACCAATGATAAAAATGAGTTGATTCCAACAAGAACGGTGTCTGGATGGCGAGTGTGCATGGACTATAGGAAGCTAAACAAAGTCACAAGGAAAGACTATTTCCCACTTCCCTTTCTTGACAAAATTCTTGATCGATTGGCTGGATGGGCGTCTATTGGTTTCTAGATGGGTATTAGGGCTACAATTAAATCCTTATTGCCCTGGAAGATCAAGAGAAAACAACATTCACTTGTCCCTATGGAACTTTTCCTTTCAAGCGGATGCCATTCGGCTTATGCAATGTACCGACAACTTTCCAACGGTGTATGATGGTGATCTTTACGGATATGGTAGAGGATTACCTTTAAGTCTTCATGGATGAATTTTCTGTAGTTGGGGATTCCTTTGATGATTGATTGGAAAATTTGGATAAGGTATTGGCAAGGTGTGAAGAGACGAACTTGGTGTTGAATTGGGATAAATGTTATTTCATGGTCGAGGAGGATATTTTCCTTGGCCACAAGATTTCAAAGAAGGGGATTGAGGTCGATAAGGCAAAAATAGAGGTGATTTCTAAACTTCCACCTCCAACATCCGTGAAGGGAGTGAGGAGTTTCTTGGGTCATGCGGGGTTCTACCGGCGTTTCATCAAGGATTTTTCCAAAGTGGTGAAACCCTTGTGTAAGCTTTTGGATAAAGATGACAAATTTCAATGATGATTGCATGAGAGAATTTGAATTGCTCAAGTTTAAGTTGACAACTACTCGTATTATCATCACCCCGAATTGGATCTTGCCTTTTGAGCTCATATGTGATGCTAGTGATGTGGCGGTTGGAGTAGTTTTGGGGCAACATATCAATAATATCTTTCATCCGGTCTACCATACTAGTAATACCATGAATGATGCCCAAGTCAATTACACTGTGACCAAAAAAGAGCTCCTTGCTATTGTTTTTGCTATGGAGAAGTTTCACTCGTACTTGATAGGTACAAAAGTGATTTTCCACACGGATCATGAGGCACTTTGGCACCTTATGATCAAGAAAGATTCAAAGGTTTGGTTAATGAGATGGGTGGTTTTATTGCAAGAGTTCGATATAGACATCCAAGACCGCCAAGACAGTGAAAACCAAGTGGCGGACCACTTGTCTCGTTTGGAGGAGGAGGGGAAGCCAAATGATGGCCTTGAAATTAATGACTTTTTCCCTGATGCGCAACTTCTAGCCATTTCAATGACCGAGATGCCATGGTTTGCTGATTTAGAAAATTATCTTGTGAGTGGTATTATCCCGGATGAGTTCTCTTCAAACCAAAGTAAGAAGCTCAAACGGGATTGCCAATACTATTATTGGGATGAACCGTACCTCTTTCGGATTTGTACCGATGGCGTGATTAGAAGATGTGTGTCGGAGGAGGAACAAGTTGAAATTCTTGGGGCTTGTCATTCTTCACCATATGATGGTCACCATGGTGGAGCATGAACAACGGCCAAAGTGTTGAGTTGTGGATTCTATTGGCCTACTCTATACAAGGATGCAAGTGATCTATTCAAGCATTGTGATGAATGTCAGGAGTCGGTGGTATATCAAAGAAAAATGAAATGCCCCTCACCACCATATGGGTGGGGTATTGACTTTATAGGAACTTTTGTAAGCTCTTGTGGGAACACCTACATTTTGGTAGCAGTGGATTATGTGTCAAAATGGATCGAGGTCATTTCTTTACCTAGCAGCGAAGCAAGAAATGGGGTGGCGTTTTTTGAAAATGAACATAATCACAAGGTTTGGTATTCCAGGCCATCATAAGCGATGGGGGTCGTATATTTGCAACAAATATTTTGACACCTTACTTAGCAAGTATGGTATTACTCATAAAGTCACGACTCTCTATCACCGTCAAGCAAGCGGACAAGTGGAAGTCTCCAACAGGGAGATCAAGAGTATTTTATCTAAGTCAGTGAATGCTAACCGGACAAATTGGTCAAATAAGCTGGATGACGCACTATGGGCTTATCAAACTTCTTTCAGTACTCCTATTAGGATGTCTCCATACCGGTTGGTGTTTGGAAAAGCTTGTCACCTTCTGGTGGAACTTGAGCACAAGGCTATGTGGGATTTGAAGGAAGTTAAATCTTTATTGGGATGCAGCTGTCACATTGCGGGTTGCACATTTGAATGAGCTAGATGAATTCCGGTACCATGCATATGCAAATTCGTCCGTATATAAAGAAAGAATAAAGTATATTCATGATAAATATATCCGAAATAGGGAAATCAATATAGGGGATCTTGTGTTGTTGTTCAACTCACGATTGAGGATGTTTCCCGGAAAGCTGAAATCCAAATGGAGTAGTCATTTTGAAATTGTGAGTGTGACACCATTTGGTGCATTGGACTTGAAAAACAAAAATGATGAGGTGTTCCGAGTCAATGGTCACCGGGTGAAGCATTACTTGAGACAAGATAATGATGGTCACGTGGTGGCAGTGATACATTTGAAGTGATGGTAATCTCCGTCGTGTCGCGACGTTAAATCAGGGCTTCTTGGGAGGCAACCCATGTTTCTTTTTCTTTCTTTTTTCTTCTTTTTTAGATAGGTTTTATTTTTTGCTAACTGGTTTTGAAGTGTGTTGCAGGAATGAGTGTGTTTTTCAGGACTGTGCTCAGAAAAAATTGGCTAAGTATGGAAAAAGTACGGACCGCACATTTATTATACGGATCACATAATTTGGAGTGCCACAGCAGAAGGGATTTGCGTACGCACAATTCTTGTGCGGACCGCACAACTGGAAATCAAAAATTGAAAACTCTCTTAAGTTTGTCTGTTAGAGAAATTTCCAAAGTGCGTCCGCACAAGGAAATGTGCGTTCTGCACCAAAATCTGTGGCCGTACACGTAATTGTGCGGACCGTAGATTCATTAAAGGGAAAATGCAGACAAGTATCAGAGTGTGGACAGCAGAAGGAATTCTGTGGCCGCACACACCTCTTAAACCCATGGCTTTCTCATTAAGTATAAATAGTAGGTCTCATTCTACTATTGAATCTTTACAAACTCTGAGAAAGTAAAACAAAGGCAAAATTAGTGCACTCAACTGATTCACTCATTGTTCACTTAGTTCATCATCCTTGATCATTCCTTAACACCACTTCATCACTGGTATCTTCAATTCCTCTTTAGAATTTTTCAATTTTATTAGTTTAGTTTATAATTTACTAGGTTATTGTTAGACCATTTGTAAATTCATGACCATGTGGGCTATAATTTGTGTTGGGTAAACTTCTTAGTGTTGTATGGGGGATGGGTATTTGGTTGGAATGGTTTAGTTGCTACTGCCATGTCCAAATTGTGCGTAAAAGTAGGAACTCTAGAACTCTGCCCGATTAAGTTTTGAATTGTGCGTCCGAACAAGGAATTGTGCGTTCCGCAGTCAGTAGGCTAGGGCATTTGGTATTGCATGATTGTGCAAACCACACTTGAAATTATGCGGTCCGCAAAAATTCAACCACGGCAACACAATAGTGTGTGCGGCTGCAGATCAAGCAATTTTTTATCATCAGAGAGTTTCCATTTTTAAGGACTTCAACGTGCGGCTGCACTCAAAAATACGCGGTCCGCACTTCTGATGTGCGGTCGCACTCAATATTGTGCAGATCGCATAATCATATCTGCGGCTGCACTTTCATATTGTGCGGTTCTCATAACTCCGTCTACGGCTGCACTTAAAAATGTGTGGTCCGCACTTCCCCCACCCTGCATAATATTTTATTCTGCAACTGTCTGTTATTTTGTACTTGAACTATAACTGACTTTAATACTTTTGGATGTTGTTGTGTGCTGAATATGGTTAGATCACGGGGTCGTGGTGACATGTCTAAAGGGAGAGATAAGCCTTCCAAAGGCAGAGCCAAAAGTTCACCCTTCAGCCCCCAAAGAGTGATAGGAAAGAAGCCCATACCAGGCCAAGGTAGACAGTCGGAACCCTCTGAATCAAGCTCATATGCCCCCTCTAGGTAAGCATTAGAGGGTAACTCATTGCAAGAACAACAGGCTATACAATCACAGCCACAATTGCCTCAGGACATATACCAACTGAGGAATGAGCCCACATCTTCTGAGAGTACTTCTGTGGGGTCGTAGGGAAACAGTCAGGCTACAGAGCCTTCATCTACATAGCCCCCCTCTACCTCAGCTACTATTATAGGTGTAGATGACATCTCGGATGATGGCCGGGGGGGAAGGGCGGGGACACCAGAGTTACCGGCCTTGAGAGGTCGAAGAAGAAGGAAGTATGGGAATATAGATTTGTGAGCCTGACTGCATTCAACATGTTCCGAGAATGGTGCCGCAGAGATCACTCACTCTTGAGCGACAGTTTTTGTTGAAAGACCTTGATAAGAACAATCCAGCTGTGTTGAGGCAATTCAAATAGAGGAAAGAGTGGACATGGTTCACTTAAAGTGTGGTGGATGCCAAAGAGCACCTGGTCCGGGATTTGTATGCCAATGTGGCATATATCAAGAAGGGTACCAAGGTGACGAAAGTGAGGAACTTAAAATTAAGATTCAATCAGAGCACCCTGAACGTATTTGGAATTGGAGGATGTCCAGCTAGTACAATACCTGGAAAAACTGGCTATAGGCGATGCAACTCACCCTTAGCTAGCTGAGATTCTGGCAGCTCCGGCTCACAGCATGGGTTCCTATTCAGTGGAACACCCTAAATTTTGAGGCAAAAGGATGACAGACATTTATGTGTAGCAGAATAGACCCATGCTAGAATAAAACAAATCTACAGATTCTGCGAGCTATGCTAGTCGCCTCGATCATGGCCGGGTACCCAATCAATATGGGTGCCATCATATCGGTCAACATGTCCTTGGTTCCAAGGCAAGGTGAAAGCTCATGCCCGTGTAACAACACTATCACTGAGTACCTTACGGATGCAGGTGTGGAGCAAAGGAGTTTTGATACCAAGGTGCGGGCAAAGAATCCCTTCTCATGGTACTCCTTGATGGGTGATGGAAACCCAAAGAAGAAGGGTCAAACCTCTACTACTGCAGGCCAGTCTGAAGAGCCTGCCAGGGTAGCTGTAGAAACAACTTACATGCCATCTACTTCTTCTGACCTTTTTGATGCTGCTACAACTATGCCTCCAACTCATTCTTTTGGTCCTTCAGCATCAGTGCCTTCAGCATCAGCTTTGAAGCCGGTGCCCATGCCCACTCAACTATTATCTGCGGTGCGATTCTTCCAGACATTGGCGAGCCTTAACAACTGGATGGAGACAGCATCAACAAAGCTGATTGGCCTATCCAATGATGCTGCAGCACAGCCATCCATCCCGGCACCCTAGATTCCTTCGACAATGGAGGACACTTTGAAGAAGATTTTGGAAAACCAGAAGACCATCATGGAAACTTTGGTGGAACATGGAGAAGTGATTGAGGAGCTTGGGAAGCAGGTAAAGAATATGAGAAAATCCCAAGCATCCAAGAAGGCAGTAGAGAGAGTGAGGAAAGAAGTGACAAAGATAGCAACCGCTGGGGACCTTCCATTTGACATGCTGATGGGCATAGATCCAGTAGCACCTTTAGCATCCGTGGAACCAGTTGGCCAGTCTGAGGAGCCAGACTTGGCTGCCGACACTACTGAGGCGGTGTGACAGATGTTCACCAACCCACCTACTCCCAGAGCCGAGGATGATGAGATCCAATTAGAGAAGGCTGAGGGTGGTGACATTTCTATGGACATAGATATGTCCAAGACCACATAGAGAGTCCTCTTTACTCTTACCCTTCCTTAGTCTTATTTTGTGAAGCATTGGGAACAATGCTTCTTTTTATTTGGGGGGTGGAGTTTATTTGATATTTGGATATTTGACATTTGGTTTTGTAATAACTGATGACATTTTCCCTTTTCCTTTTAATTATGTATATATTCTTCCCTTTTTCCCTATTTGATGTATATATTCTATCTTTGCCCCTCTTATTATGTACATTCATTTATGTCTTTAGTAGCTTTCTTTGTAGCTTCTTTTTTTTAGTTTCTTATTAGTCTATGTTTAATTCAATAGCTTCTTGTTTAGACTAATAGCTTCTTTTTAATTTTGTAGCTTCTTTTTATGTTTTTAGTAGTCAATAAGCCTTTGGTTTTCTTAATTCCACGGTTCTTTCCAAATGTAGTTTTGTGTGAACCGGGTGATTCTTCCCAATGATGGATGGTGTGACAACCTTCTTAAGGGATTGAGTCCGTTTTTGGCGTTTATGTAAGAATAGTAATAGTAATGAATAAAAGAGTCAAACATGCTCCAATTGGTACCAACACACTTAACTATGTGCTTATAGCTAAAAGCAAGTTTTCCTGGAAAGAAGTAGCTCTAGTTAGTGACCTTTTGACTTTTGCGTTGACTTAGGCAATCATCGAGTGGTTTAGTCGAACCATAGAGATTTTGAATCTTGAATATGGTTGTCGTGGGCCCTCGACTCTATCATTTTTAACAATCCATCTGAATGAGAGGTGAGATATTTTTTTTTTCAAGTCCAAGTACCCGTGCGAATGGTCTAAAACTTTCCCCAAATGTGTTTCTAGGCAAAATTTTAAGTTTTGCTTGGCTTGAGAAGTGATTCGAGGCTCTCCTTGACCCGCTTGAACATTTTCCATTACCCACCAATGTTGTTATCCATAGTCAAACCATTTGAGACTAAAGCCTTTGTCATTTGATCACCAAGTTACAAGCCTTCCCGTTCTGCCTTGACACTCTCTTGGCACCCGAGCTTTCTATGACACTCTTGTGAAATAATTGGCTAAAATTGTAAGTTTAGGGGAGAGACGAGGAGCTTGAAAAAGGTATCAAGGAACAAAAAGAGAAAAGAAATGAAGAAAAAGGAAAGGCAAGAAAAAGGAAAGAAGAACAAAAAAAGAAAAATGCAAAAAGAAAGTGAATAAGTTGAAAAGTGGAAGGGATTTCAAAGAATGGTAATGATGCAAAGCATGGAGAAATCGAAGAAGGAGGAAATGAATATCATTGATCAAGAAAGAGTGATGCTAAGTCTCTCTAAGTCCCCTATGGAAAATAAAATGCCTCAAAAAGTGGCAAAGCATGAGCCGATAAGAGAAATGGAGTGCTTAAGGAAAGATGAACCCGTTCTATCATAGTACATCCAACCTTAATCCAAAAGCCTTCATTACATTCCCAAAAGTCCCTATGTGGTTTCAAGCCCGAGTGAGATTACATAAGTGGTGATTTACATGATGGGCAAGCCTATGATACTTAAAGTCGTACTTGCGACATTCTTTTGAGAGAGATGAACGAACCTTTCATAAATCTTTGAATTTAGTGCTACATTCTTAAGTGAGGTGCAAACGGAGAGTAGAAGAGGAGGGATTTGGGATCCACAATGACCTACATGAAAGAGTGAGTTTCCTTGATGAATTAAGTCAACTCTTGATGCTCAAGTGTCACATTAAAACTATTTGTGCTTAAAAGTTCAATCCATTGCCTTGTTAATAAATCATGAGCATGTGGGTAATTGTTGGTTCCAATTGATGTGTGATAGATGCATCTTAGATTAACTGGAATAACTCTTAGACTTGGGGAGGTGGGAATTAATTTATTTTCTTGAAGACAAGCAAAAGCTTAAGTTTGGGGGAGTTGATAAGTGGGGATTTTGAATACTTATTAGCACCTTTTTACTTTTGTTTTAGTCCAAAAGCGTTTAATTGTATTCCCGAAAGCTGATTAAATATGCTTAATTGCAGGAGTAACTGGAAAATGAGCCACTAAGATGAAATCCAACTCAGGAAGGAGTGATTAGAACTCAAGGACAAAATCAGGGACAGAAGCTCAAAGTGCGGACTGCAGACTTCCATCTGCGTCCGCAGATTCTGAAGGAAGACTTATCATAGACCAAGTGTAAAATGCGGTCCGCACATGAAATGTGAGGCCGCAGAAGCTAAGCAAGATCAGAAGTTCAGAGAGTTGTCAATTCAAGCTCAAAAGAAGTGCAGACCGCACAATTATTATGCGACCACAGAAGTCAGCTAATGTGGTCGCACTCAGAAATGTGCGGTCCACGGAAGAGCCATGTGCGGCCGCACCCAGAAATGTGCAGACCTCAAAATATGAGAGATGCAACCGCAGTTCAGAATTGTGCGGCCGCAGATTCAACTCCTGTTAAGACTGGAGCAAAATGCGGACCACACATGGAATTTTGCGGCCGCAAAACCTCCGAAAAGGGAAATTTTGTCCGAAAATTCCAACACTGTATAAATAGAATAGTTTCACTTTTTTGGTTAACTCTGGTACTTTTTGACATCGGCAGCCATTTTCTTTGCTTCTTTTTGTTGTTTTAGGTATTTTGAGCTTTTTGAATATTATTTTTAACATGTCAATCATTAATATGGGTTTAATTATTACTTCTTATTCTTTATCTTCTATTTTAAGCATGAGTAGCTAGATTTTCACTAGGGTTGTGACACAACCCTAGTGTGTAATCTTAATGGGTGTTTGATTTATTGCTTGTTTATGGTTGGGTGTTTATTATCTAGCCATGTTCTTGCTTTTAATTGAGCATTTAATGGTTGCAAACATTATTTCATGCCTGAATTAACATGGTCTCTTCTTGAGAAAGAGAGACTTAGTCTAGGAAAACTTGGCTAGTAAGGAACTGGGTCAATCGAGAGATTGATAAACCCAATTAAAGGGTTGAATCTAGAGATATTAAAATCCGGCTTGAGCTTATTGTCAACTGTTTGTGCAATACCCATTTGTACTTGAGAAAGCCAAATTAGGCAAAACCATTCTCTGACCGAGAGGTATTGAGTGGGTTATCGACTGTGGATATTTATTATCTACCCCAACCAAGAAAACAATATTTAAGGCTTACAACCCATTAAGTAAAAACCTAGGTGAAGGTCATAGCCCTAGGCCTTTTTACTATTTGGAAAATAATCAAAAATAATTTGCTAGTTTTATTCCTTGGTTGTCATCCGTAGTTTAAAATATATTTAAAAACAAACCAACTTTTATGGAAGTGTAATCAGAGATAATTCAATCTCATTCACCCAAATATATACTCCTAGTCCCATTCATAGCTTTCTGTGGAAAATCGACCTCGACTCCTTGTTGGGTACTATTATTGCTCCGACCGTTTCACAGCCTCAAATAGAGGTGTGGCTTGGACGAGATCATGCAAACATACACGCCCGTCACCAAACGCGTACGTCACCCCAATATCTTTCACATAACGTATTCCTTAGGGTTAAATACCCTCAAATCCATGTTTAAAAGTGTTACTTATCTCAAACTGCACAAATCACAACTCCAACAAGCCCTTCCCATGCGTATCGGCCTCCGAACGACTCGAATCTAGTCACAAACAACTCAATATCAACACATAATGCCATAGGAAAAAACTTCAAAAAATTAAGTTTCAATTTTTATCAAAGTCGAAAAGTCAACCGAAAAATTCAACCTCAGACCCACGCCTCGGAACCCGACAAAATTCACAAAACCTCATTTTTTAATTTTTGAAAAGTTTCCACAAAATCCTCCAGTTCTTCACTTTAATCAACTAATTTAAGTGCTAAAACAAAGATGGAATCATGATTAACAACAAATCCGAGTAAAAAATACCTACCCCGATCCAAGACATGAGAATCCCCTCCAAGATTGCCCAAAATCGAGATCTACAACTCAAAATATGAAAATAGTACTCTAACCATCGATTTGGAATTAAGTTTTCGTTGCCCAATGGTTCTTCGTCGCGATCACAGAAAGTCCCTAGCAATCGTGAAGAACAAATGATGATGCCCTCAAAAATACACTTCGCGAAAATGAAGATTCAATCGTGAACGTGATGCTTACCGAATCCAACTCTTCGCGAACGCGTCTCCAGTTGCGTGATCGCATAGTCTTGAAGCCTTAGACCCCAGCTGACCACTCTTCTTATGTGAACGCATAATACTGCTCGTGTTCGCGGTGATCTGAGACCACAATACTTCACGAACACTTGCACATGATCATAAATTCGTAGACTAACTTCCACCAGTCACCAAACAACCCTTCGCGATCGCGAACCTTCCCTCGCGATCTCGTATAAGAAAACCAGAACTAGGCATAACAGCAGCCCTACAAGTCCAAAAATGAGTCAAATTACACCCGAGGACCCCATTCAAACATACCAACAAGTCCTAAAACATGATATCCACTTAGTCAAAGCCTCAAATCACATCAAACAACACTAAAATCTCGAATTGCACCCCATTTCAAGCATAATAACTTACGAACTTCCAACTTCTAAAACTAATTTTGAAACCTATCAAACCAACTCTGAGTGAGCTCAAATTTTTCACGCAAGTCATAAATGGCACAACGGATCTATTCCAACTCCCGGAACTAAAATCCGAACCAGTTATCAATAAAGTCAACTCTCAGTCAAACTTTTCAACCTACCAAACCTTCAACTTTCCAACATTCGCCAATTCAATCCAAAATGACCTACGGACCTCCAAATCATCATTCGGATATATTCCTAAGTCCAAAATTACCTTACGAAGCTATTGGAACCATCAAAACTCTATTCTGGAGTCATCTACACAAAAGTCAAACTCCCATCAACTCTTTCAACTTAAGCCTTCAACCTTGGGACTAAGTGTCCTATTTCACTCGAAAATATCGTCGGATCCGAATCAACCATTCCGGCAAGGGACATACCCATAACTAAACATAAAAGAAGCGATAAATGGTAGAACGGGTCTACAATACTCAAAATAACCAGCCAGATCATTACATTCTCCCCATCTTAAATAAACGTTTTCCCTCGAACGGATCTAGAATCATACATAGATTCTCAAATAGGCCTTGATAGCTTCTCGGTATCTCTCGCTCGGTCTCTCATGTATCCTCCTCGAGTGTCTGGCCTCTCCACTGAATTTTCATTGAAGTTATATTCTGTGATCTCAACTTTTGATCCTGTCGATCCAAAATGGCCACCAGCTCTACATCATAAGTCAAATTCCCATCTCACTAAACTGTGTTGAAGTCTAAAACATGATACAGATCACCATAATACTTTCAGAGCATAAAAACATGAAACCGTAGGTGAACACCTGATAGACTAGGTGGCAACGCAAGCTTGTAGGCCACCTCTCCAATCCTCTCAAGCACATCAAAAGGACCGATATACCAAGGGCTCAACTTGCCCTTCTTCTAGAACCTCATGACACCCTTCATGGGCGATACTATAACCAATACCTTCTCTCCCACCATATATAAAATATCACGAACCTTCTGATCAACGTGTCTCTTCTGTCTAGACTGTGTCGTACAAAATCGATCCTAAATCAACTTGACCTTTTTCAAGGCATCCTAAACTAGATCTGTGCCCAACAAACTATCCTCCCCCAGCTCAAACCACCCAACTTGATATCAACACAGTCTCCCATATAAGGCCTCATAAGGAGCCATCAAAATAATCGATTGGTAGTTGTTGTTGTAGGCAAACTCGGCAAGAGGTAGAAACTGATCCCAAGAATCCCCAAAATCCATAACACAAGCGCGTAGCATATCCTCCAATATCTGAATCAGGCACTCAATGTGATGACCCAAAAGATCATCCCGTATTTTTCTAGCTAATTCTATGTTCCGAGGTTGTAAAAATCTCTTTCCATCTCACCTCGATTTGCGTGCGCAGCCCGGGCGTCTAGCCGGGAAGCCATTATGTGAAAAACTGAGAAAATGATAATTTTGTATTAGAAATTTGAATAAAGTTGACTTCGGTCAACGTTTTTGGTAAACAGACCCGGACCCGTGATTTGACGGTCCCGAAGGGTCCGTAGGAAAATATGGGACCTGGGCGTATGCCCAGAATTGAATTTCGAGGTCCCAAGCCCGAGAAATGAATTGTTAAAGAAAATTATTTTCTGAAAATAAGAAAGACTTTTGAAAATAAATGATTCTAGTGCACCGGTTGCTTTACAGATCAGGGAAGGAGTTCAGACTCCCACCGTCTACACTCCAGAGCAGCGAGATCACATTGGTCAGATTCCAGTTGTTATTACAGCACGACATCTGGTTTCAGTTCATCCATGGTCAGGGTAGCAGCATCAGAGGGAGAATACCTTGTAATTGAGGGGTACTGGAAGTACCACCCTTCTTTATTTCAGTGGATTGGCGGCAGATAATGCCTAGGGTTTCCTGGAGGAGTGTCACTATGTCCTTCGTACTTCGAGTATTGTGGAGACTAGCAGGATTGCTTTTGTCACGTCTCAGGTTCAGAATAGTGGGTTGATCAGTGGTGGCGGCATATGAGTTGGGGTGACCTGGCCGAGTTAGCTTCACTAGCATGGATTCAGTCTTTCGGAGATGCTTTGAGGGAGGTTGCACCTCAGTTCCTTCGGTATGTATGGCGCGCGGATTTTGAGCAGTTGCGTCAAGGCGTTGTGTCACTATGGGAGCATGCCGTTAGATTCAGTGAGTGGGCCAGACTTGCACTTCGCTTGGTTGCTTCAGCTGGGAGATGAGTCCGTAGAGTCATTTGGGGGATTCAGGCAGGATATTCGATTTAGCGGGACTCGATAATTAGAGTAGGATGCCTCGTTTCAGCAGGTAAGGGGGATCGCTCGTCGGTTAGAGAGCATGTGGGACTGGGAGCGAGAGGACAAACGAGATCAGGGGGAGAGTTCAGGGAGGCAATGAGGCCTCATAGATCGGAAGAATTTACTAATCTGTATTATAGAGGCAAGGTACGACACGGTAAAGGCTTTGTATGTCAACCAGTTCAGTTTGCATTACCAGCTTCGCATGGGATTTCAGGTACTCATGGGTCTCAGAGGGTTCGTATTGTGTGATTTCCACGGCCATGTCGGCAGCGAGATTGTTTTTAGTGTGGAGATGTTAGCCATAGAGTGAGAGATTTTTTCAGGATTCAGGTAGGTGTGTGGTAGCAGGGTATTCAGGTGAGTAGAGGGCGCCTAAGAGGGGGAGACACGACCCATTGTTTTGTTTCATATAGTAAAATAGAGGTTGTTGTGCCAAATATCACCACCCAGATATGTTTTAATGTATTTCACAGGGGCACCGATTGTATTTCATTATAGCTATGTTGGTCAGAACGGGTTCCCTTATTTGTTGTTTCATTTATGGGTGAGTTCCATGTTTGCACCCCATTTTGTGTTTGCTCCTGTTGGGAGATTCTGGGTAGCAGCCCGTGTCTATCGTTGTTTTATTTGTTCTTGATAGTAGTGAAACTGGCAGTGAGTACTTTTTGTTCTTTGTGATAAGCTTTATATGATTTTCCTGAGTACTTTATTTACGAGTTGTGATTTGATACTCCATCAAGATATGAGTTCAGTTAGCGTTATGATTTTGTCAGCTGAGATGAATTAGTGGAGGAACTTCAATTGGTATGATACATTTTTGGTATGTGATTCAGAGTTGAGGGTGAGGTCCTCGTGATATTTGTGATTCGATATATTTAGACCGGGCTGAGTACCGCGATGGAATTTTTATCAGGATGGAATTCTTGTGGTTTGTTCATATGCTTTGCTTCTTCCTTGTTATATTGATTTTGGTAAGTCGGTATTGATAGAGAGTTGTTCCTATGGGCTTGTTTGATAGTTCCTTCATATGTTTCGATTTTCATATTCAGTCATTTTGTTATGTGTTTCTTTAGTTTAGTTTGCGGGATGTGTGTCCGGTGGTGTCAGTTGTGGCTAGTGACTCGGGTGTTTAATAATGAAGTATTCGTGATCATTGCATCATTATCAGTGTTGTGGGGTTTGGAAACAGAGTTCTTTCATACGTGAGGCTAATTGACAATGTCGAGTTGATTTCGGGAAGTGTTGTGATCAAAGGTGTTATATGATCCTATGTGTGATGTACTATGTTGTGTGGTCGTGTCTTATGGGTGTAGTCATGAGTTGATGTAGCTGATTAAGGTTAATGCCGGATAGGGATTTGGAATCGGGTCTTTTGTAAATGAGTAGAGGGTGAGAAGTAGAGGTATGAGGCTTATCAGGTGATGTGAAGGCTATATTGCAGTTGTGATTGTTTCATCAGGATTTCGTGGGTTGAGGTGACGTGGGATCACCCGCGGGTATATGCTAAAAGTGTACAATCAGTGATTGGACAAGTTCAAGATGAATCCTGGCACGTTCGAGGACAAACGTTTGTTTAAGAGGGGAAGGATGTGATGACCCAAAAGGTCATTCCATATTTTTCTAGCTAATTCTATGCTTCGAGGTTGTAAAAACCTCCTTCATCTCACCTAGATTTGCGTGCGTAGCCCGGGCGTGTAGCCGGGAAGCCTTTATGTGAAAAACTGAGAAAAATGATAATTTTGTATTAGAAATTTGAATAAAGTTGACTTCGGTCAACGTTTTTGGTAAACGGACTCGGACCCGTGATTTGACGGTCCCGGAGGATCCATAGGAAAATATCGGACCTGGGAGTATGCCCGGAATCGAATTCCGAGGTCTTAAGCCCGAGAAATGAATTTTTAAAGAAATTGTTTTTTGAAAATAAGAAAGACTTTTGAAAATGAACCTTGATGTGAAATCTATGTTACCGGGCCCGTATTATGGTTCTGGAGCCCGGAACATGTTTAATATATGTTGTGTGAGTTATCTGAGAAATTTGGTGTCATTCCGAGTTGTATAGGTCAGTTCGGCACATTGTTAGCGAAGTCTAGAAAACTTAAAGTTCCTAAGTTTGGTTCTTGGGGTTTGGGGGTGTGATTTTGAGTTTTAGCGTTGTTTTGGGTGTTCCAAAGGCTCGAGCGAGTCCGTATTATGATTTGGGACTCGTTGGTATATTTGGACTAGGGCTGGGGTGGGCCCAGGTGCCTTCCGGGCACCTAACGGGGCTAAAAACCAGCAAGACATAGCTGCTGGTGCACCTGTTCTGGTGTGACCGTAGGTGCGGTTGCCCAATCGCAGGTGTGGGACCGCTCCTGCAGTCTCCAGGATCGCAGGTGCAATCACCCAATGGCCTGGCCAAATATCGCAGGTGCAGAATATATTCCGCATGAGCGGATCCGCAGGTGCGGTCTCCACTCCGCAGGTGCGGGCCCAGGCTCCCCAGCCCATTTCTGCAGGTGCGAGATTTTTCTCGCAGGCGCGAGACCACAGGTTCGGTCCCCGAGCCGCAGGTGCGAAATCACTATGCAGGCAGTGTGTTTTATATACGGGTTTAGAACCCATTTTCTCATTTCTTTCTTCTTCCTTGGGCGATTTTCCTCCATTGTTAAGGGCTAATGACCTGGTCTAAGGTAAGTGAACTCTACTCAAAAATTAGCTTCATGCATGGATTCTAGCTTANTCTTGCCTAACCTTGTGTGGGGGAACTACCCCTTAGGATTGAGTCTTCCTTGTTGATTGTAGTCCGAGTATGCCAGGTGACGAGTGTGTACTCGTACTTATTTGCAATTAGATTGTCCTTTTAGGATTCGTAGATTCTTATATTACCTGTGTATTATTTGTAATTGTTACACTTGAATCCTTGGCTGTTAATTTCATTCCTTCCTGTTTAAATTAGAATTACTTGTTCTTGGATTCTTCGTTGGCTATTTGACTTTACTTGACTTAACTGAATATTCTACTTCTGTTATCATCATGCTATATTTTCTTCCTAGCTTTCCTAATTGACTATAATTAGTTTCATCTAGCCTTATAGTTGACTAGCCGTAGTTGGAACATCTATTCGTTGGAGTCAAGCATGCCCGTGAGTCTTACATTGTGATTTATATGACTATTCCCTTAAGTGACACTTAGATCTAATTGATAGAAATTTATGTTATTGATATTTCCTTGATGTTGCCTATTATTGGGCCTTTTGTTGGGGCTGAGTATTATTCCGTGAAGTTAAACGTTTAGGTGAGATTGGTTATAGCTATTCCCCATTGCCGGGGATGTTATGTTTCCTGTTACTGTTTATGTTGTTAATGATATTGTTACTGTGAATCCCTTGCCGGGATGTTGTGTTTTTATTATGGGTTATGTTGTTAATGATATTGTTTGTACTGTTGAATCCCTTGCCGGGATGTTGTGGTTTTATTACGGATTATGTTGTTAATGATATTGTTTGTATTGTTGACTCCCTTACCGGGATGTTGTGGTTTTATTACGGGTCATGCTGTTAATGATATTGTTTGTATTGTTGACTCCCTTGCCGGGATGTTGTGGTCTTATTACTGGTTATGTTGTTAATGATATTGTTTGTATTGTTGACTCCCTTGCCGGGATGTGGTGATTTATGGGTCATATTGTTGGTTTTTCCTTGCCAAACTGTTGTTCTTGATATTGTTTGGGTGAGGAAGAGTGTAAAGCACGAAGGGTGATGCCGTGTATTGTGAGGATGAGAGTAATAAGCACGAAGGATAATGTCGTGCCATGTTACGATATTAAAGCACGAGTGATAATGACGTGCCGTGATTCATATTAAAAGCAAGAAGGTTAATGTCGTGTCGATATAGTGAGGTAAAATCACGAAGGGTGATGCCGTGCCATGAGTTGTATTAAAAGCACGAAGGGTGATGTCGTGCACTTGTTTTGGTGAGAATGAGAGTAAATCACGAAGGGTGATGACATGCACTTATTTTGGTGAGGATGAGAGTAAAGCACGAAGGGTGATGTCGTGCACTTGTTTTGGTGAGAATGAGAGTAAATCACGAAGGGTGATGACATGCACTTATTTTGGTGAGGATGAGAGTAAAGCACGAAGGGTGATGCCGTGCATTTGTCTTCGCATTTTATTTGGTTGTTCTAAATTTGGATATTCCTACTGATCTCTTACTGCAATTATTGGCAAGATCTGATATTTCTCCTGTACGGCATGGTAATTTCTGAGTCACGGACTGAGTTCCGGTATAAATCTTGAGGAGATTTTGATCAAGGGATTTTGTTGAAAAGTGTTATTGAAAAGGCAATGGTTTGAAATGATTATACTTGAATGACTTTTACACCGAAGGTATATTTGAAAAGCACTAGTTTTTCCTAGAATGATATTTGAAAGTCATTTATTGAGAATGCATCTTTGGAAAGCTTCATAGTTTGAAAGAAACTACGTTTTTACGTAATTCCCTCTATTAATTATCCTTATATCTACTTTTGGAGATAGTACGTTTTCAAAGTAAACTCTTCCATACTAAATTAATTTTTATTTGCAAAAGTTTTCATATGATCTGTTGTTTAAAGATTTCATTCAGTTATGGATTTTAATGGCTAAGGCCCGATGTGAACAAATCGACGTGGAGTTGAGTTATCGAAGTCCTCTATTGTATTGTGTTTCCTTTCGATTCGGCTTGTTTTGCTGTCCATCTTTCTGTGTATTTTTGTGTTGTTTCGTGATTGGTTTCTGTAATTTCCTTCCGCTTTATATTGTCATTGTGGTGGATTATCTTGAGAAGTGTTTGATAGATGTGACGTTCGGTCTTTTCTATATTCATGTTACCTATTTTTTAGATCAGTGGTGTCTTGACTAGTCCTCGTCACTACTCCACCGAGGTTAGTCTTGATACTTACTGGGCACCGAGTGTGCTCATACTACACTTCTGCACATTTTTGTGTGCAGATACAGGTATATATTGTAGTAGCTGTGTGGATGGTTGCCGAGGAGACTCAAGGTAACCTGTTGTTGCGTTCGCAGGCGTCGGAGTCACCTTCTTTGTATTTATTATTCATACACTGTTGTATCTATTTCCAAACAGTTGTACTTAGAAGTTGTAGGAGATTCGTAGAGCTTATGACTTGTACTACCGGTTTTGGGAAAGTTTGTACATTCTGTTGAGATTTTATATCGAGACTGCTAGCCTTCTTTTATTATTGTTGTTATTTAGTAACTTTTAGGATTACCTAGTCCCTAAGACTAGGTGCCATCACGATACCCAACGGGGGGGGAGGGAATTTTGGGTCGTGACACTCAAACTATCCGTCTGTCTGAGGGTGGAATGTTGTACTCAACTCAACCTATGTGCCTAACTCTTGTTGCACTGCCCTCCAAAATTGTAATGGACACCGACACACCGTGAAAGCGAACGATCTCACTGATATAGATCTCAGTCAACCACTCTCAAGAATAGGTTTTCACAATCGGAATAAAACTTAGTCAACCGGTCCACAATCACCCAAATAGCATCAAATTTCTTCAAAGTCCTTGGGAGTCCAACAACAAAACTCATGGTGATACGCTCCCATTTCCACTCAGGAATCTCAAGTCTCTGAAGAAAACCGCCCTTGCCTCTGATAGTCATACTTCACCTGCTGACAGTTCAACCACTGAGCCACATACTCCGTTATATCTTTCTTCATTATCCTCCACCAATAGTGATGTCTCAAGTCCAAATACATCTCCCCGGCACCCGGATGAATGGAATACCACGAACTATGGGCCTCCTCAAGAATCAACTCACGTAACCTATCCATATTGGGCACACAAATTCGACCCTGTATCCGCAACACCCCCATCATCTCCAATGAAAACCTCCTTGGAATCACCGTGTTGTATTGTATCCTTAAGGATAAGCAAATTGGGGATATCATATTGATGCTCTCTGATGCGCTCAAATAAGGAAGACTGAAAAACCACGCAAGCTAGAACCAAGCTAGGCTCCGAAACATATAACCTCATGAACTGATTTTCCAAGGCCTGAACATATGATGCTAGAAGTCTCTCACCAACCGGAATATATACAAGGCTACCCATACTCACCGCCTTTTTACTCAAGGCATCGGCCACCACACTGGCCTTCCCGGGATGATACAAAATGGTAATATCATAGTCTTTTAACAACTTCAACCATCTACTCTTCCTCAAATTTAGATCATTTTGCTTGAACAAGTGTTGTAAAATCTGGTGATCTGTAAATACCTCATAAGACACGGCGTAGAGGTAATGCCTCCAAATCTTCAATACATGAATAATGGCTGCCAACTCTAAATCCTGAACGGGGTAGTTATTTTCATGGGGCTTCAACTGGGGTAAAGCATAAGCAATCACTTTACCCTCCTGCATCAAGACTCACACAATACCAATCTATAAAACATCACAATACAGTGTATATGAACTCGATGCTGAAGGAGAAACTAGAACCAGAGCTGAGGTAAAGGCAATCTTGAGCTTCTAAAAGCTCTCCCGACAGTCATTAGACCACATGAATGGGGTACCCTTCTAGGTTAATCTAGTCAAAGGTGCATCTATGGACGAGAAGCCCTCTACGAAGCGGTGATAATATCTAGCTTTGAATCTCAATAGCTGAAGAAGATCTAGGCCAACTCTAAACTATCTCAATCTTCTTTGGATCTACCTTGATCCGCTCACCGGACGCTACGTGCCCCAAAAACGCCACAGAACCAAGCCAAAACTCACACTTGGAGAATTTAGCATAAAGTTTATTCTCCCTCAGTGTCTGTAGTACAATTCTCAGATGCTGCGTATGCTCCTCCTGGCTACATGAGTACACTAGTATATCATCAACGAATACTATAGTAAAAAAATCAAGATATGGCTAGAATACACTAATCATCAAATGCATAAATGTTGTTGGGGCATTAGTCATCCCAATAGACATCACAAGGAACTTGTAGTGACCATAGCGGGTATTGAATGCCTGTCTTCAGAATATTAGAATCGTGAATCTTCAATTGGTGATACCCAGACCTCAAATAAATCTTAGAGAACGCTCCCCCTTGTTGTAGATGGTCAAATAAGTCATCAATTCATGGCAAAGGATGCTTGTTCTTTATTGTAACCTTGTTCAACTGTCTATAATCAATGCACATCCGCATAGTACCATCTTTCTTCTTCACAAGAAGAACCGGTGCACCCCAAGGCGATATGCTAGGCCTAATAAATCCCTTATCAAGAAGCTCCTGAAGTTGCTCTTTCAATTCCTTCAACTCTGCTAGTTCCATACGATACGGAGAAATAGAAATGGGCTGAGTACTTGGCACAAAGTCCATACAAAATTAATGTCCCTGTCGGGTGGCATGCCGACAAGTTTGCAGGAAACACATTCGGAAAGTCTCTCACTACTGAAACAAACTCAATGGTAGAAGTATCGGCACCAACATCCCTCACAAAGGACAAATATGCTAGATATTCCTTCCCAACCATCTGTTGGGCCTTCAATTATGAAATCACTCTACTTGGAACATAGTACAGAGAACCTCTCCACTTAATCCTAGTTAATCCCAGTAGCGCTAATGTCACGGTCTTAGCATGATAATCCAGAATAGCATGACATGGTGACAACTAATCCATGCCTAGAATCACGTCAAATCAACTATACTAAGAAGTAAAAGATCAACTCTCATCTCCAATCCCCTAATAGTCACCACACTTTAACTGATATGCACGGTCCACAATAATAGAATCACCCACTGGTGTAGATACATGAGCTGGTGTAACTAAGGAATTACGGGTCATATCCAAATAACGAGCAAAGTACAATGATACATATGAATAAGTGGAATTAGGATCAAATAATATGGAAGCATTCTTGTGGCACACTGAAACAATACCTATGATCATTGTATCTAAAGAAACTACCTTCGGACTGGCGGGAAAATCTTAGCATCGAGCCTGACTAGCACCTGTACGACCTACCCCTCTAGGAAACCTTGACCCGTATGACCTCCACCCAAGCTGGTTGAGCGAGTGGTGTAGCAACTGGTACAGGCGTCATAGACTGGCCTCCCTGCTGCACTGGACATCTGTAGTGATGGGGACAATACTTTCTCACATGCCCCAACTCTCCACAATCATAAAAACATCAAGCCAAAAATGGTGGTGTGCCATGCATCAGACCCCGAGAACTACAACCACTAGAAGAACCCGGTACTGATAAACCCTTTACTAATGGAGCATGGGATGAACTCTAAGCTAGAGGGAACTCAAAGATAGCTGACCCGGACGAGCACTGCATGAACCGTGACTAGTTGATGTGCCACGATTAACCAGACGATCCATTTGAGCAGGCATGTAAGGATGACCTCTACTATGATGTGACTAACCTCTAGATTAGGTATCATTGAAACCACCAAAACTATGGGCCTCTTTCCCTCCCGTTCCTCGCGCTCAAGCTTGCTAACAAACTCAAAATGCCTAACAATCTTGACCACCTGTCAAACCTATCATTCGTCTCGGCCTCTCCGACCAATCTATAACGTAGGCCATAGTTGAGGCACTCAATGAACCTCCTGATCCTCTCTCTCTTTGTGGGAACCAACCATATAGCATGACGAGAAAAATCTATCAAATATCATCTCATACTGGGTCACAATCATATCTTCCTGACGTAGCTGCTCAAAATCTTTATGCAGCTCCTCCATGTAGGTTTGTGAAACAAACTTCTCTAAAAAGAGAATGGAAAAATCAATGCCACGAAAGTAGCGTTGCGCCAACTAGACTGCTCAACTCATAGGCTTGCTACCATCGGTAGGCTGCCCGGTCAGTTGGAAAGTGGTAGATGCAACTCCATTAGTCTCCAAAATACCTGTTATACGAAGAATCCGCTGACAGAGATCTAGGAAATCCTGAGAATTCTCTGACTCTTCCCCGCTGAACTTTGGAGGCATAAGCCTCCCAAACCTCTTTAGTCTAGTTTTGTCTTCATCACCCATAGGTGGGCCCCTTGGCCCAAGCAGCAAGAACCGACTGGGCTGGTAGTACCCCCATTGTCTAGAGTCCCTATGCTACCTGGTCTGGAGTACGGGCGACAAGAGTCTGAGCACCTCCCCTGGCCTAAGAAGTGGCTGGTGTGGCCGGAACAGAAACCACCTGAGCAAAGCTAGCACATATCATCAAAATCTAGACCAAAGCCTCCTAATGGACAGGAATCACAATGGGCATAATTAGTGCTTGAGAGGGTCCCACCAGCTGAATAACATCTTGTACCTGCTCCTCAGCTGGAGCAACTGGTGGCTCCATAGGTGCTGCTCTAGTTGTGGTACGAGCTGCACCTCGACCTCTACTGCGGCCTCGGTCTCTCGCGGCCCTATTTGGTGGTACTGAGGTTTTTCTCCTGGTCCAATCGCACATGTCCTCACCATCTATGAGAGAATAGAAGAATTAAAGTTCAATTTCTAAAATCAATACATCTGCACGAAAAAAGTACAAGAAAATGAAGTTTCCTAATGGTTCAGTAGCCTCTCAACGATAAGTACATACATCTCCGTACCGATCTTCAAGACTCTACTAAACTTTCTCGTGACTCGTGAGACCTAAGTAGTGCATTGATACTAATTTGTCACGATCAAAAATCCACAAGTCGTGATGGAACCTAATCCAACCAGCTATGTAAGCTAACAATCACATGATTAATAATGAAAATGAGATAATATGGTCTAATAACTCAACAGTGGAAGAATGTCATAAAATAATTGAGAATATAGTCAAAATGCTACTGTCACACCTCCTTTTTCCCAGGGAAGGGGGGATAGGAATTTTTTCCAATTTAAGTGACATTAATCGAAATGGGATTATTTTATTTAATTTCAGAGTCGCCACTTGGAATAATTTATGGTGTCCCAAGTCACCGGTTTATTTAAATCCCAAATCGAGAAAGTTTGACTCCGTTTAACGTCTGCGAAACTAGAAGATAGAGTAAGGAATTATGTTAACCCGGGAGAAGGTGTTAGGCACTCCCGAGTTCCATGGTTTTAGCACGGTCGCTTAGGCAGTTTATTCTTGGCTTATTTTATCTAATTCCTCATTTTAGGACCTATGTGTATTTTTACCTTTTATCGCTTCTAATCACTTGATTATTCATATTTAAAGAATTTATCTTAATACGAGTTATGCGTACGTATACTCACTTTGTTTAGTGCGCTAAAAATCGTGTCATGCGTACGTGTACATAATTAACAGTCCTTAATTAATATTAAAATTATTTGGCCAAAGTCACGCGAACGTGTACCTTGATTTTATTTTGAAAATCGACACTTAAATCATGTCACGCGTACGTGTACACAATTTATCACGCTTTATCAATTTTAAGATCATTTTTTCAAAGTCGCGCGAACGCGTACTTCGATTTATTTTGAAAAATCATAATTACGTCACCCGAACATGTACATAATCACAATGATAATTTCAAATACGCCTAAAGGCATTTCTACGATGTTCAAGATTATTCTTTCCTAAGTTGAGATTGTTGTACGACATAAGTTATGGTGGTTATTGTTAGTGGAAAGGCTTAAATTAGCTATTTTTAGTAAGTAACAAATTATACCTTAGCATTCTATTTGGGTTTTTTGGAATTGACGTGGGTGGACTATCTAGGAGGTTTTTTCATTGTTATGGAATTAACTATTATAGAATAAAGGAGAAGATGGGCCAATTCATTATTGAAGAATGGTCTGTTGGACTTGCATTAATGTTTCAGTGTTTCGTAGGCCTAGAAGAATAAGAAGATTAGGCTCGTACATATCAAAAGCCTATCTACAAGTGAGAAAATGACCCACTAATTTATATATCTTACACCATACAAATACTTTAGTCAAATTCACAAATGAAATAATATAAACCAATCAACTTTCATTTCTAAATTCTATAGGACTAAACAGAATATTATATTCACACAAATGATTAAACAAATTCTTCAAAACACCAAATCAAGAAAAAAGAATCAGGGAAAATAACTAATTAAAACTAAAGAAAAGATATTCCAATAGAAAAAGAAAATACTTGACCAAATATTCACCAAAAATATGCAATAACAGTAAAGGAAAAGTTGAGAAGTGACCTTCCGTTAGCAAAATTCCTTCAATAATGCTAAAGACCTCCAACAAATAAATTTTACATCAACTGGTTTGTTTGGATAAGAGCGACAATCCAAAAGAACTTGAAAGAAACAACGGACTTTCGCCGGAGCTCGAGACCTCGCCGTGAAACTCGAATGGAACTAGCGACCAACGACCAGAGCTTTAACTGAACTCGATCCGAAAAATGCTGTTGTTTTTGTGAGGAAAAGAGGAATGTTTTCAATCAGCTGCTTTTTGGACAGTTTCGAGAGTGATTTTGGGTGATTTTCGAGGCTAGAAAGCTGCTGGGTTTAATGGAGAAAAATGGTGACATTTTAGACGGCCTTAATGGTGCTTTATTGCTGATTTTTTGTGAGGGATAGTGAGCTTTTCATGGCTGTAAAAATGGTGAAAGCTACTAATTTTTGGGAAAGGAGTTGTTGCATTTTTCCTCTCACTTTTACCTTATTTGTTCCCGATCCCCTTTTCCAATTTCGTTCCCCCCTTTTATAAAGAAGATGGTAGTTATCTAATTTTGTGCAAAGGACTTGAAGTGGGAACGTGGGATTGAGGTTCAGTAGAAAAACTACAACATGAGGATGTGTGTTAGTGTAGTGTGACGTGAGGGGAGTGGGAATCATGGGTGAGTGGAATCTCTTTGGGATGAAATTTGTTGCTAATTTTGTGGAGAAGTGGCGTGAATTTGATTGCCTCTTCTTCTTCTTTTTTAATAAGTAAAAGAAATAAAATTTTAAGACAAGAATATTAATCAACTAACTTAATATAAGAAATCTAATTATTTACATATAATTTAAATAATAATAAGAAGAAAAATAAAATAGCTTACTTATGAAAATTCTAATTAAAATAAACCAAATATTATTATTTTTGTAAATTTTCTTCTATTTAAAAAAAATAGGAATAAAACTTATACTGTAAGAATATGATTTATTTTTTTATAAACTCTACTAAAAGTGAGATAAAGGTTTAAAATATCAAGACTAGACATAAAACACATATTTACACTAAAATAGTATATAATTTGGGTGTGGTAAAAAATTAGTTGTTCACATCTACTACAACTCAAGCCCAAAATCTGGTGTCAACAAGTACACGAGCACTACCGAATAACAAAATACGGACTAAATACTCAGATACAACTGTTTGAACATAAGAAATAGTAAATATAAAGATAATGGGAAGAGAGCTTCAGGGACTACGGACAGAATGACAGCTACCTCCCAAGCAAGCTGACACAACTCAAACTAGAAATCACCTCGATCGGATGTACTTGGATTTGCACATGAAGTGCAGAGTGTAGTATGAGTACAATCAACCCAATGTAATCAATAAGTAACAACATTAACCTTGGTTGTAAAATAGTGATGAGCTCAGAACAACAGTCAAATGCCAGTACGAATAACCGATAACAGTTCATATAATAGAGGATAAACCATGGACACAATAAATCAATAATATCAAGTACAACTCGTTATCATTCCAGGAATTTAGGCATGCTTTCAAGCATAACGGTTTAAAACCCAACACGAATAAAGCAGATCAATTACCAGTTAGCATTAGAAAGGTACATCTCTATGCCTACATGTCAAGTATACACGTAAATTGATAGTATCGAAGTGGATCCATTAATAGTATTTACAGTTAGTACTGTACGGGTTCCTGGCATAACTGCCCATCATCAATCACATACATGAAACACTATGTCTGCGCCCACTGCTGGCATGTCAGACTTTGAAGGGGAGGATCTTCCCAAGTGCTAATTGTAATCACTTAGCCCAATAATGAGGCATGTGCACGCATTGCCTCAAAATAATAACACTCAGCCCAATATGGGCCTGGCATATGCGTCACCTCAAATCAGTACCAAAACGACTCTACGGCTCAAACTCAATCATTTACCGTTCAAGTCTTAGATGAGTAACTCAAATATTCAATTAAACAGTTTACCCTTAAGCGCTATCAGCAACATGTGAGTAATTAGATAAGAAGTACTGAGATGGAGATGTGATACATGGATACGACTGAGAACATGTGTACATGTAGCGTAGACAAGAATAGACCTATCAAGTCTCAAATAGTTAGCACGTAGCCTAGACATGACGTCTAACATGTTTCACTGTTCAAATGATCAAACAAGTAGGGGGATACGGGGTTAACATGGTATAATAGAAAAACAAACCGGTATTATCCTAAAGGCCTCCCCAAACTATGAACAAATCGATGCACGCATACACACCCGTCACCAAGTGCGTACGTCACCCCAATATCTTTCACATAATGTAGTCCTTAGGGTTAAATACCCTCAAATCTAATTTTAGAGGTGTTACATACCTCAAACTGCACAAATCACAACTCCAACAAGCCCTTCCCACGCGTATAGGCCTCTGAATGACTCAAATCTAGTCACAAACAACTCAATATCAACAAATGTAGGAAACAACTACAAACAATAAAGTTTCGATCTTTATCAAAATCAAACGATCAACCCCAGGCCCACACATGGGAACCCGATAAGATCAACAAAATTCGAGCACCCATTCAACTACGAGTCCAACCATACCAAAATTATCAAATTCCAAAATTAAATAGACCTTCAAACCTTCATTTTTCATTTTTGAAAATTCTCCCTAAAATCCCCAATGCCAGTTCAGTTTTGAGTGATTGTGTGTATGATGAGGTTGGCATTTGAGACAGACAACTTGAGTAGGTAGAGAGTGAGAGAATATGGGGATATCGCCGTGATATTATTCATTTGACATGCATACTTGACATGTAGGCATATAGATGTATCACTCATCATGATATTTGTAACTGACATGTTCTTATCGGTGTTGGGATTTAATTGTTATACTTAAAAGCATGTCTAAATTCCAGTAAAATGAACGAGCTAATTATGATAATTCCTTTGAGTTACTTTTTGCTATGGTCCTCATTATATATGTGTTGTTCCTAGTGTTGGCTTATGACTGTCTTCTTTTGAGCTCATCATTGATTTCAGTCCAAGGTTAGTTTTGTTACTTAATTAGTACACGGGTCGGTTGGACTCATACTACACTCTGCACTTTGTGTGCAAATCCAGTTACATCTGGACGTGGTGATAGCTAGATCTGTGTTGGTGCCAGTTGAGGTAGCTGTTATGTCATTTGTAGACCTTGATTCTCTTTCATTTGTTTCTCTGTTTACTGGTCTATTGTCCAGACAGTTGTACTAAGGATTTAGTTTATATTTTGATACTCAGTAGTGCCCATGTACTCGTTGACACCAGATTTTTGGGATGGTTATAGCAGTATTGTTATTGTTTTTATCAGATAATTATGATATTTTGTTGTTAAGATTATCAAACCATATTTATTCAAATGTTTAGATATTATGTGATTGTTGGCTTGCCTGAAAAGTTGTGTTAGGCCCCGTCACAGCTCCAGTGGGAGTTGGGTCGTGACAAGTTGGTATCATAGCACTAGGTTGATTGGGTCTCGCAAATCATGATCATGTTTAGTAGAGTCTTGCGGGTCGGTATGGGTACATTTGTACTTATATTCAAGAGGCTACCGAACCGTTAGGAAACTCTACTTTCTTACATTCTTGTCGTGCGGATTTATTATTTCCTATGTTTGAAACTTGAATCTTCTATTCTCTCACATATGGTGAGTACACACACGACCGGATCAGGTGGACGGCCACCAGTACCACCAGTTAGGGTCGTGGAAGGATTGGGTCGCGATAGAGTGGAACACCTAGAGTGGCACATGTAGAGCTACCAGTTGCTCCAGTTGAGGAGCAGGTACCAAATGTTATTGAGCCGGTGGGACCAGCTCAAGTACCAGCAGTGCATATTGTTTTCCCTGGCCTTCAGCAGGCCTTGGCCTAGATTTTGACTATATGCACATGCCTGGCTCAGATGGTTCCGATTCCAACTACACCAGCCACTTCAAAGTCTAGGGGAGGTTCCCAAACTCCTGACACTCATACTATAGTGTTGCAAGCTCGGGGAATTCAGACACTCGGGGTACTACCAATTCAGTCGGTTGTTGCTGCTCGGGCTGAGGTTTGTCCACCTATGAGTGATAAGGAGCAGAAGATCTTGGAGTGTTTTGGGAGGATTAAGCCTCCAAATTTTAGTGGATCAGAGTCATAGGATGCTCAGGATTTTCTAGATAGGTTCCAGTGGATTCTTCGCACAATAGGCCTTTTGGACACTAATGGGGTTGCATTCACTACATTTTAGCTGACAGGGGAAACCAATAGATTGTAACAGGACTATGTGTTGAGTTAGCCAGCCGGTGCAGCACCATTTACGTATCATGATTTCTCAGTTCTCTTCTTAGAGAAGTTTGTCCCACAGACTCGCAGAGAGGAGTTGCGTAGGTAGTTTGAGAAACTACGCCAGGAGGGTATGACAATGACTTAGTATGAGATGAGATTCACAAATTTTGCTCGTCATGCAGTATGGTTGGTTCCTACTAAGAGAGAGACAGAGAGAGAGAGGATCAAGAGGTTCATTGATGGCCTCAACTATGGCCTACGCTTCATTTTGGCTCGACAGGCCAAGACAGATGTTAGGTTTGACCAGGTAGTTGAGATCTCTAGGCGCTTATAGAAGGTTTTTAGGCTTGAGCGTGAGGAGCGGGAGGGCAAGAGGCCCCATGTTTCAGGTGGTTTCAGTGGTACCTCATCTGCAGGTCAGTCACATCACATTAGAGGTTATCCTTATAGGCCCGCTCAGATGGTTTGTCTGTTTCATCGTGGTGTATCAGCTGGCCATGGTTCATATAGTACTCATCTGGTTCAATCACCTTTCAGTGCACTCCCAGATCAGAGTTTGTATCATGCTCCATCAGTTCAGGGTTTGTCAATACCAGGTTCATCCAGTGGCGATTCTAGTTCTCGAGGTCCATTTCAGGCCTTGCAGTCGTCCCTTTATCGGAATTGGGACATGTGAGGAGGTTTTGCCCCCATTTTATTCGAGGTTTCGTGCAGTAAAGAGGTCAGGCTGTGACTTCCACACCAGTTACTACACCACCCGTCCGGCCAGCTCGGGATGGGACTCAGGTAGTTCAAGGATGCCCTAAAGGGAGAGGTTGATCAGGTGGTGGTCAGGCTCGATGCTATGTCTTTCCCGCCAGGCTACAGGCAGTTGCTTCCAATGTTGTGATCACATGTATTGTCTCAGTATGCCATAGGGATGCTTTAGTATTATTTTACCCTGGTTCCACTTATTCATATGTATCATCATACTTTGCTCATTATTTAGATATGCCCTATGATTCTTTTGTTATGAATATTTATGTATCTACACCGGTGGGCGATTTTATTATTATGGATAATGTGTACTGATCATGTGTGGTGACTATTGGGGGTTGTGAGACGAGAGTTGATTTTTTTACTACTCAACATGGTTGATTTTGACGTGATATTGGGCATGGATTGGTTTTTGCCATGTTACATTATTATGGATAAGATCGTGACTTTGGCGATGCCGAGGGTACCAATTTGGAGTGGAGAGGCTCCCTAGATTATGTTCCTAGTAGAGTGATTTCACATTTGAAGTCTCAATAGATGGTTGAGAAGGTATGTTTGGCATATTTGTCCTTCGTGAGAGATGTTAGTGCAAATACTCCTATCATTGAGTCGGTTCCATTGGTGAGAGACTTTCCAGATGTATTTCCTGCAAACTTGTCGGGCATACCACCTGACGGGTACATTGATTTTGGTATTTATCTGGTGCCGGCATTCAGCCCATTTCTAACCATCATATCACATGGGACCAGCGTAATTGAAAAAGATAAAGGAAGTGATTCAGGAGTTGCTTGATAAGGGCTTCATCAGGCCCAGTGTATCGCCTTGGAGTGCACCGGTTCTATTTGTGAAGAAGAAGGATGGTACTGTGAGGATAAGTAATGACTACCGGTAGTTGAACAAAGTTACAATTAAGAAAAAGTACCCACTACCGCGCATTGATGACTTATTTGACCAGCTTCAGGGTGCTAGAGTGTTCTCGAAGATTGATTTGAGGTCAGGGTATCATCAGTTGAAGATTTGGGATTCTGATATTTTGAAAGCGGCATTCCGGACACAATATGGTCACTATGGGCTTCTTGTGATGTCTTTTGGGCTGACTAATGCCCCAGCAGCCTTTATGCACTTGATGAATATTTTATTCCAGCCATATCTTGATTACTTCGTCATAGTATTCATTGATGATATATTGGTGTACTCACACATCCAGGAGGATCATGAGAAGTAGCTGAGGATTGTACTCCAAACTTTGAGGGTGAAGAAACTATATGCTAAATTCACCAAGTGTGAGTTTTGTCTTGATTCAGTGGCATTCTTGGGCCACCTGGTGTCTATTAAGGGGATCAAGGTGGATCCGAAAAAGATTAAGGGATTTTAGAGTTGGCCTTGGTCGTCTTCAGCTACATAGATTTGGAGCTTCTTGGGTTTGGTAGGTTATTATCGTTGTTTTGTGGACGATTCTCGTCCATTGCTGCACCTTTGAATAGATTGACCCAGAATGGTTCTCCTTTCATATGGTCTGAGGAGTGTGCGACAATATTCCAAAAGCTCAAGACTGCATTGACTACAGACCAATGTTGGTATTGCCTACAGGTTTGGGATCTTACATAGTGTATTGTGATGCGTCGTGTATTGGGTTTGGCGCAATATTGATGCAGGACGATAGGGTGATTTCTTACGCATCTCAGCAGTTGAAGGTTCATGCGAAGAATTACCATGTACATAATTTATAGTTGGCAACTATTGTCACGCATTGAAGAATTGGAGGCATTATTTGTATGGTGTTCATTGTAAGGTTTATACCGACCATCGGAGTCTCCAGCACCTGTTCAAGTAGAAGGATCTTAATATGTGGCAATGAAGATGGTTAGAGTTGTTGAAAGACTATGATAGCACCATATTATATCATCGAGGGAAGGCCATTAGGTGGTCGATGCATTGAGTATGAAGGCAGAGAGTATGGGCAGTTTGGTATATTTACCGGTAACAGAGAGGCCACTAGCCATGGATGTTCAGGACTTGGCCAATCCGTTTGTGAGACTGTATGTTTCGGAGACCATCCGTGTTCTTGATTTTGTTTTGGCACAGTCATAATTATTGGAGCGTATCAAGGCTCACCAGTTTGATGATCCTCACTTGTTGGTATTGAAGGATACGGTGTAGCGGGGTGGTGTTAAGGAGGTTATGATTGATGATGATAGTTTTATGAGGCTTTAAGGTTGGATTTGTGTTCCAAATGTTGATGGGTTGAGAGATTTGATCCTTAAGGAGGCTCACAACTCGCGCTATTCCATTCACTCAGGTGTCACGAAAATGTAGCGTGACTTGAAAAAACACTATTGGCGGCGGAGAATGAAGAAAGATATCGTTGATTATGTCTCTTGATGTTTAAATTCTCAATAGGTGAAGTATGATCATTAGAAATCAGGAGGGTTGACTTAGATATTGGAGATATTGGAGTGGAAGTGGGAGTGCATCACTATGGATTTTGTGGTGGGCTTGCCACAGACCTTGAAGAAATATGATGCAGTCTGGGTTATTGTGGACCATTTGACTAAGAGCCCATTGGATTGGCTTATTTTAAGTGCTTTTAAGCCAAGATAGCTTTTAAGCCATTTTGTAGTGTTTGGATAAAGTAAAAAAAAATACTTTTAAGCACTTGTTTTTAAGCTAAAATGACAAAAAAAGCCAAAAGCTAGAATTTCTAACTTATGGCTTTTGGCTTAAAAGTCACTTAAAACAAGCCCATCCGAACGGGCTCTAAGTCTGCACACTTTATTCTGGTGATGATTTCCTATTCTTCTGAGCGGTTGACTCAAATTTACATCCATGAGGTTATTCGTTTGTATGGCGTGCCTATGTCCATCATTTCTAACTGAGGCACCATGCTCACATCACAGTTTTGGAGAGCAGTGCAGCTAGAGTTGGGCACACGGGTTGATTTAATTACAACATTCTATCCTCAAACGGACGGATAATCCGAACGCACTATTCAGATCTTGGAGGATATGTTACGTGCATGTGTTATGGATTTCAGAGGTTCTTGGTAGTTTCTTCCGTTAGCAGAGTTTGCTTACAACAACAACTTTCAGTCGAGATTCTAGATGTCTTCTTATGATGCCTTATATAAGAGCCTGACACTGGGGAGCCATCTGCTCCGGTATGTGAGTAGCGGGAGTCTGTTCTCCTCTCCCAGCCTGAGAGACGGTTGGTGCCACCGAAAACATACCGACCTAGGCCACACTCTCCATAAGGCCCACCAAACGGACTAGAGCGTCCTGAAGCACTGGAGTGGCTATGAACCCCTCCGGGACCTGAGCTGGTCCAAAAGGTACAGTCTGAGCTGATACCTCCTCATCAAAATCTACCTGAGACTCCACTGCTGGTGATGCTGCTCGAGCTCTAGGCTGATCTTTTCCCCTGCCTCGGCCACTGGCGCGACCTCGGTCTCAACTTCAACCCCTAGTAGGAGCTGCCACTAGGGGATCCGGCTGCTGTCCAGCTGTAGATGTAGTACATGTTCTCGCCATCTATGAGAGAACAAAAATATAAGAGTTCAATCATCAATGATAGAATAATATCGCATGACATAAAAAATAAAAGTGAAATTATTCCTAAACTCCATAGCTATGGAAGATAAGTACAGATGTCTTTGTACCGATCCTCCAGACTCTACTAAGCCTGCTCGTGACTCCTGAGACCTAGGCAACCTAGTTCTCTCATACCAACTTGTCACGATCCGAAATTCCCACTATCGGGACCGTGATGGCACCTAACATTTCACTCGCTAGGCAAGCCAACGTTAGCGTAAATATTTTGCCATTGTAAACATTCGAAGTAACTAAATCCATTTGAACTGAAATAAGGCTGAAATGATGTGTGAAAAGGTAAAACAACCAAAAATATCTAAGTACAATCCCGGATTTAGATTCATAAGTGCGCGAGCTACTAGAAGTTCTACAAATAGAGTCTGAAATAAATACAACCGTTTCGAATGAAATGAACAGTAACTAAGGAAAGAGGAAGGGGACTTCAAGGTCTGCGGATGCCAGCAAATCTACCTCGAGTCTCCAAATAGTTGGTGCACCTCACGTACAGCTGGGTAAGTACCAAAATTTGCACAAGAAGTGCAGAGTGTAGTATGAGTACAACCGACCCAATGTACTCCGTAAGTGTCGAGCCTAACCTCGACGAGGTAGTGACGAGGCTATGACAGGATACTCACGCAATTAAACATGTACAAACTAAGATATGCATGCAACATAACAACATATAGAGATTAAATATGTACGATTGGGAGGGTACATGCGAAGGGGAATAAGATACGATAATTACAACAAGAATGACAACATAAGGCAGTCAAATAATCTTCAACCAAAGATTATAGATAAACATAATGAATAAAAATGGCACGGCATCACCCATCGTGCTTTTACTCTCAACCTCACCATAAAAATAATAATAATGGCACGGCATCACCCTTCGTGCTTTTACTCTCAATCTCTCTATGAAACGATAAATATGGTACGGCATCACCCTTCGTGCTTTAACTCTCTTCCTCACTATTTATTAATCAATAATTGAAGTACTAATAGGCACGACATCACCCTTCGTGCTTTAACACTCTCCCTTACCACGTAGTAATGAATATAAAAATTCAGAGATAGATAATACAAGAATAAATCTTACATCAACAAGGGTTCCAAGACACCAAACCTCAATTTCCAAGAATACTCAACCATCACAATTAAGTTCATAAATACGGAAAGAACGATCAAATAAGGAATAAACTAATCTAAGCATGGATATCATAAGTAAAGAAGGCAATAAATTACAAAAACAAGTCCCACCCGCATGCTTTAACCCAACAACAATGCATAGGTACTCGCACCTCACATATACATTGTACCCAAACATTTAAACATGTAGAAAATAGGCAAACAAGTCCTAATCCCTCAAGTCAAAGGTTAACCACGACACTTACCTCGCTCCTCAATCGACTCAAAGTCCAACCACTGCCTTGCCTTTTGAACAAGCCTCCAAACCAACCAAATCTAGAAAATAATTAACCAAACGATTCAAAATAAGCCTCGGGAACTACCCACGAATGAAAGAGGTTCAATTTAGGTCATAATTGTAAATGTCAACAAAAGTCAACCCCAGACTCGTGTGATGACCCAAAAGGTCATCCCGTGTATTTCTAGCTAAATCTGCGTTTCGAGGCCATAAAAGCCTCCTTCTATCTCACCTCGATTTGCGTACGTAACCCGGGCGTGTAGCCAAGAAGCCTTTATGTGAAAAACTGATAAAAATAATATTTCTATGTTAAAATTTGAATAAAGTTGACTTTGGTCAACATTTTTGGTAAACGGACCCTGACCCATGATTTGACGGTCCCGGAGGGTCCGTAGGAAAATATGGAACTTGGGCGTATGCCCGGAATCGAATTCCGAGGTCCCAAGTCTGATAAATGAATTTTTAAAAGAAATTGTTTTCTGAAAAATATAAAGGTTTTTGAAAGTGAAATGTTATGTGAAACATGTGGTATCGGGCCCGTATTATTGTTTCGAAGCCCGGTACGGGTTCGATTATATGTGTTGTCTGTAAAGTTTGGTAAGAAACGAGATCCATTTGACGTGATTCAGATCATAAATGGAAAAAAATAAAGTTTAAGAAGTTTTGAGAATTTCTATAGATTTTGAATGAGTTCATCCTAAGTTGGTACCTCCGGAGCAACTCAATACCATTCTCAAGTCTTTCAAGTGGTCGCCCTTCTTTCTTGATTTTACCACCAAGTCATCAACATAACATTCGACATTCTTGTGGAGAAGATGGTCGAAAATATTCTACATAGCCCTTTGGTACGTAGCACCAACGTTTTTCAAGCCAAAAGGCATCACCTTGTAGCAATAAATACCCTTGGGGGTACGGAATGCAGTAATCTCTTCATCTTTTGGTGCCAGCGGATTTGGTTATAGCCCGATGAATCGTCCATGAAAGACATTGCTTCGTAACCAGTAGTAGCATCGATCATCAGCTCTGGAATAGGAAACGGGAATTCATCTTTGGGACATGCATTGTTGAGATCCCTGAAGTCCACACATACTCGAATCTAGCCATTCTTCTTCCTTACAGGGACAATACTTGAAACCCATGTTGGGTATTTAACCTCCCGAATAAATCCCGCTTCAATGAGTTTGTTAACTTCGGTTTCAATCAGGGGAACCAAGTCCGGCCTAAAGCGCCTTTGAGCTTGCTTAACAGGACGAGCGTCATTCTTGACCGCAAGGTGATGGACTGCCACTTTAGGGTCCAAGCCAGGCATTTCTTTGTAACTCCAAGCAAATACATCCCTAAACTCCTTGAGTAACTCAATATAAGTGCTTTCTTCATCAACTTCTAGTAAAGCACTTAGGTAGGTGGGCCTTGGTTCTTCATCGGTGCCAAGGTTAACTTCTTTTAAAGCATCAACAGTTGCTTCCACCCCTTCTTCAAGTTTCGGGGGAGCATCTTTCGCATCTTCATTTTCTTGAGGGTCCCCATCATTGAAGGATATGTGATAAGACAATGAAACATCGTCCAATTTCTCATCATCCTCCATTAGAGATAAAGCACCATGCTCGCTTTATGCAGTAACATGATACGAACCTACACTTTCTTCATCTTCATCACGTTCTTTAGTGTATACCATAGTGTATGGCTTCACCTTCAGTACTTCATCACATGAAACCATGACTTCTGTTTGTCGCCTCATTCTAGAAGGAACCAAACTTTGGAAATCTTTAGAGACCCTCTGAATTTTGGGCAAAGCGGGTGTTTTTGTATTTTGATAATTTCTCTGGAACTTATTCACCTTCTTTAATGGACCCAATCTCTCAAATACGGAAGTCCTCACAGTTGATTTTCCAAGTCTGTCAAAAATAAAAGGCCTGTTAGAAGCGACAGATTCATTTTCTACAGTGATGTGATTGCTACTTGCCCTTCTGATGGAGATGCGCATTGGTGACGGTTGCTTGTATCCCAAACCTTCGCGTGGTTGCCTCGTTGCATCTTCTGATGGGAGCTTCCCTAAATTTGACGGCTCATCGGGATTGTGTCCAGCTTTCGCAAATAGCTTGTAAGCGTTAGGATCAAAGCCTTCATCTATTCGCTTTGTAGGGAGTGCCACATTTTGCAAGCGATTTTGATCTACAAACCCTGCAAGCGGCTTCGAGGACAACTTTACTGCCTCAATTCGTTTCACCGGAAAAGTTAACTCCCTTACTGTGTTGGTTTGGAGATTAGATGATTCGCCCTCGTCTTTCTTTATTTTAGGGACATATTGGAGCTTAGGACTGACGTTCTTGCCATAAGATGCAATATCCTCTCTATGAGATTTATTCATGTTGGGTTGTACCTCCTCAGTAACAACTTTGGCTTTACCGATAGTTACCTCAGCTCTTTTAGC